>QLTV01003430.1:1406-49570 GCA_003457575.1 Thermophis baileyi
CAAGGGAGGGGGGCGCGGAAGTGATGTCACAAAAGGGGCGGGGCTAAACCATCTAGTAAAAACGGTATGTACTTCTTACTACTCACATCTCAAAATCAGATAGAAATTGGTTTTGATCTCCATCTACAAATAGTTGTATTATTCATTTGAAATGGATAGTAGATTCATGTTACAGAGAGAGCATTCATCATAAAAGTGTCCCAGCTAAGTCATATAATCTGCATGTCTGAACAGTTCAGTCAAAATATTATTTTCAAAACACATCCCAGCTTCTGCAGGCCTTTTAAGCCTCCAGTGCTAATGAACATAGACAAGAATAAAATGAGACCTCATTCAAAGCAATAAATAAAACAAAAGGTCACCCAAATGTCTACATATGCTTACACTGCTGCTATTAATTGGCAATTGCTTTGCTAAAAGCGAAAGAAACATGTGAACCAAGACTGGGCCTCAGAGATACTAATGGCGGTAGAAGCTGTTGCCAGGGTAACCAAGGAGACAGCCAACCAAAGGAGTTATTAATTTATATGAGCATAAGCATGTCTGACATTGAATAATGTAAGTTGACTCCAACAATCCCAGGATTGTTTTCTGAACCTGAAGCAATGCAGCCAACCCTTTAGCCATGTTTAGTTGGGTAGGCTTTAAAAAAAAAAAAAGCTTTTGCTTTGTTCAGAGGTGCATTAAAAAGGACAGAAAGACTTCTCTCTCTGTGTGGATGCTCTTTTCAATCAGCTACAAAATGGTCGCAAACCGAAGCTCCATTCACTGCAAAATATTACGATTTTTTTTACAAGTTTTAATGCTCTTTTAATAGTTACTATTTAATGGTTTTGGATAATGGTTGTTTTATTTATGGCTCTTGTTCGCTGCCCAGAGTCAGTTTCCACGAGGTGGGCAGCTATAAAATTTAATAATAAAATACATGAAATGGGTAGCTCTATAAATTTGATAATAAAATAAAATAATACAAGAAAAGAAAGAAAACAGAACAAAACAAACAGATATTTAATTTGTTTGTTTAAAATATTTAAACAAACAAATTAATATTGAAAGGGTTTGGGAAAATGGAGGAAAAAATCAATAATGTAATCAACTAAAGTTATTATAAAAATTGTCTACACTTATTAATATGCATAAAGAATTATATTATCATATTATATAATTACATACTATTTCTCTTTGGCTTCTCACTCCCTGTGGCCTAATCATCCTGATAAAAGCTGGTTTTTCAACACTCCATCACACATTATAAAGAAGCCTTTCCTGGCTTGATTCTTTCTCACTGTGTTAGTATGACTATATCCAAAATCCTCAGCTTGCAAGACATAATGGGTGGATATTCCGGGTGCTGCATTGCCAAAACATCTGGATCTTGGAAAAGGGTGCCTTAGGGTATTCAAAAAAGTGAACTCAAGAAATTAAGTTTTTGTGGTCTGACGTGCATTTCAATATACTGTACTGTTCTCAGATGAAGGCAAAACCTTCCTTCCAAACTCCAAATTGGACATTTGTTAAAACAATGTTATTAAAGATAATAATTCAACGGTGAAAAGTGATGCAAACTAAAACAAAATGAAGAGTAGAAAGAAAGAGCAAAAAGTGCAAAGGAAAAAAAAGGAGAGAGAGAGAGAGAGAGAATATAATGAAGGAAAAAAAAAAGAAACAAAGAATTTCAAACCTTCCAATCAATTTTAGAAACTTTTCACCTCCTCTTAATTTACAACCAAATATCTTTTCCTCCCTTTCACCATCTCTTATCAATAAACAAATCCATAAACAAAATTTCAGTCCTTGTGTCAACAGAAGCTTATTAAGGGTTGCCAGAAATAACATATATCCATATTAACATCCAGCAAATAAAACTTTATATTCCTTCCTTTGCTTCTAACAATCTTATTTATTTATTTGTTTGTTTGTTTGTTTGTTTGTTTGTTTGTTTCATCAAGTATGTATTAGATAACAGAATAAGTATCAACATGATTATGAATACAAGAAATGGATACGAATAAAAGGGAATATTAGGACATGGACGGTAGGCACGCTGGTGCGCTTATGCACGCCCCTTAAGGACCTCTTAGGAATGGGGTGAGGTCGACAGTAGACAATCTAAGGTTAATCTTTAGTCTACTCAAGTAATATTGTAGGACTCAATTTCATTTCTTTTTTATACTTCCCACACTCGTCATCCAAGCGTTAGCAAATCTCTTTTATAACTCCAATAAAAATGAGTTTTCTAGGTCACTTGCTTGATTTAGTATTTCTAATTCCCCTTTGATTCTTAATGCATCAACTGATTACTTTTCTATGTCCAATGAAACATCTTTTTCCATATCATTCTTGTAGCCTGTCATTGGGAGATCCACTTCCGATGCGATCTCTGTCTGGAAGTGCAAATGTGGTAGACATTATTGACAGGATTTCCACAGAAGCTGCAATGTGATGAGCGCAAACACGCATGCAATTGTAGAAGAGACTACAATAAACAAGCTCTTATCTCAAAACTTCACCAGCAATCATAAGAGTTTAAATAGTTTAAACAGCATTGCTCGATGATCACAACAGGTCAGGAAGAGTAAACTAACAGTCCTTTCTTCTGAAAAATATTCAATATTGGGTAAGGGTAAAAAAGGGAAGGAAAAATACCTTTTAAATTAGAACATGGGAAATGAAGCAAGGAAAATTGGAAATTGCCAATCCACAAATGAAGTATACTGAATGAATAAGTTAATTTAAGTGGACAGTGGGATGGGTTTAACATAAAATTGTGATATGAATGTAACATGATACATTTCTATTCAGGATTAGAATTACTATAAAAGAATAAAGAGACACTGATACATGTGTGCATGGCTATAACCAAATAATAGAGGGTTGCTATTGCTTCCAGACTATTTAGTATGATCATCATCCTTATACAAGTTTATACCTCTACTACTGATGCAATATGGACACATTTCAATAAAACCAACATCATAATAGCCAAACAATGGTCTTTTTAGTGCTGATTTATAACTAGGGAAACTGGACAAGAAAGAACAAGAACACCAACGCTTCCAGATCGCACTCATATCAGAAGCACCAAGGCACTTCTGGGTTGAAAGGATTAGCTGGTGACATCACCATTGCCCAGGATATGCCCAATTGGGGGTTTCTTTCATGTACCCAGTAGGACCTGAAGCAAAGGATGGGAGCTCCCACAACCTCATAGCAGCCCTTGGGTCCTCAAATGCAGGCTTCCTCATATGTCCTAACCATATGAGCCACTGTGCTCCTATTGCTTCCAGATTATGGATTCAGAATTAGTTATTAAAAGTACTGTGGACTGAAACAGCAATAGATCAGTTCTAGAGCAAATAAAGATTGACTGATCACTTGTGTTGATGACCAGTGTATTGCCAAATGTCAGGCAGTGGCCAAGTGCCAGACAATTGATTCTTTGAGAATCCAGAGATAATAAACAGACTAGTAAATAGGGAGATGTTAAGCTTTATTTTTAACAGATTTAAATAGAAACACAAAAGCATAGTACGTCAAGCAAGATGATAATAGATCTCCATCCAGCTGTTGAGAGTCCCAGTGGAACAACAATGGAAAGACCCTAAAATGGCCAAGTCTGATAGCACCAGCACCAAGTCTGTGGCAAAGCTTCCAAATCAAATGGCAATGCCAGGGTCTTATTAAAACCTGGTACCCAATCCTCATGACCCTGTTTCCATGGTACTGAGATTACAGGACTTGACCTTGGTTAGATGGCGCATCTCTTTCTCGTGCAAACTGACAGAACCTTGGGAAGTAAACAACCTGGGAATAAGCCAGTGCCAACCTAAATAATCTTGAGGTCCTCCTGTGGGACAATCCCCCCCTTTCCTTTATTTGTCAAGCAAGAGTGAAAAACAAGCAATCCAATCATGTAACATAACTCGGAATAAATTCTAAACTTCTGGAATCTTCTTAATATGAAGGAGAAATCAAAAGATGTTACTACAGTACACTCCTAGAAAATACAATGGCCTTCCCTGCATTGCCACTGCAATCAGCAAATAGAAAATAACAGGTAGCCCTCAGTTACTGATTGCAATTGGGACCTGCAACTCCACTGTTAAGTAGTATAGTCGTTAAGTGCAATGCCACCTGACTATGCCAATTTCTGACATCAGTTCTGGCTGCGGTTGTTAAGTGAATCACCATGGGTCATTAAGCATGATGTCACATGGCCTCAACTTACAACCTCCTGCTGGTTTCCCATTGACTTTGCTCATCAGAAGCTGGCTGTGAAGGTCACAAATGGCAACCACATGACTGTGGGATGCTGTAACGATTGTAAATGTTGTTTGCCAAGTGCCCAAATTGTGATCAGAGTGTCCACAGAGATGCTATGATAGCTGCCTTTTCAAGGATTTGGTTGCAAGTTTTCTTTTTAATCTCCACTGTAACTTTAAAAGGGCACCGAATGAGCAGTCAGTAAATGAGGATTACATGCAATCTCTTTAGTATGTGATATATGCATAGAAAAAGCAATTATGTTCAATAATGCTGAATGAAAGAAACATGAAGACAATGGATAATATGTGGGGATAGAACCAAAGAAGATACTAGGATGCCTTTTCAAAAAGCTGCAAAGTATTAATGATGCAGATTGTCAACATTTATCCTGGAAGTAAACTTGTCTCAATAGCACCAAACTACAAAAATCTTCATGTGCAATCAGTATCACTTTGCAAGTTTTAATTAAATCTGTGTAATTAAATCTACAAAATTTTGCATATATATAAAAAACAAATGTATTGTGAGTTATTTCATTTATATTTAGAGATACATTATTTAAATTTGTTATATTTAGAATTGTAAGAAATTTAATAGAAACATTTGTTCCATGTGAGAGGGGGAAAAAGAATGTCACTTGTAATGCAACACCTGCTGTGCATAGTTTGTCTTATAAATAATTCTTAAAGTTTTAAAGAATCCATTGTCTGATTCATTAGGAACAACATTGTAATCAAAGGTTTTTAATTGACCAATGTGTTAACTGATTAACTATTACATTTAAATCAACCATTGTTGTCCTCTTCCACTTTAAAATCCACAGAATTTCTATTAGAAAGGTTCACTTTCAAAGTGAAACCTTCAGCTGTTTTAACTGAAAGGCAAAATCAAGAGGAACAGCTGCTGTCTTCAGCACATTTAATAGATCCAAAGATTGTCAATATGCAACGTTGAATTTACAAGATGTCCCATTCAACACAGTGAGGTTCTCTTCGTCACAGTGACAATGAAAAATGTAACAAAATTCCTATTTATTTAAATAACATTCTTTTAAAGAGATATAATCCCAGTGGTTGAGATAGCTCAGGTCAGTAAGTGGGGGGGGCAGACAGAGAGAAGAAGCTTTGATAACTAGAAAATGAGAGAGAGAGAGAGAAATGAAAGAGAAAGAAATGGAAACGGCATGTGCAAGAAGGCCTATTATTGGGTTATATGACACCCAACTCCCAGCAATTTGAGGGAGTTGTGAGTCTACATAAACCAGGCATATAAATTTTCAACTTGTTACTTAAGCTGAGGTACCTAAAAATTAGGAAGGCCAAGGCCATCAAAATGAATAGTAAATGTTTGTTATGTGTACTTAGTTTGATTTCATGGCTTTGGGCATTTCACTTTGGACTTTAAATTCTATGAGAGATGAGAAACAACACATTAAAATTCAGAGAAATATTCCTTCTGAAACAAGAGAAATACCAAAATTCCTCAAGGAAAGAATAGGGACTGTATCCTTGGAGATAATATAAAAATAAACTGTTTTTTTTCTGATTTTGTTTTGTATTGTGGAGAAATCTGTGGTTATATGTTGTGCTAGAAACTGTCATTCCAGTTGTTGCTTTGCTTTGGGTCTCTGTGAAGCCACGAGGAGGAAAAAAAGCCATTTCAGTCAGTGGTAGTCCAAGGATGGAACCAATTCCTACATTTCCAGAAAGCCAATGAGATGTTTCCAGGGGTGGGATTCAGCCGGTTCGGACCAGTTTGGGTGAACCGGTACTTGCCGCCAGCGGCTGGGCCCACCCACCCACCCCGGCGCTATCCCGTCTTATACAATCGCCATGTTTTTGGCGCATGTGCGCAAGGCATGTGCGTGAACGAAGCTATCCTGTCCTATACAATCGCAAGGCGTGAGTGAAGCTATCCTGTCCTATACAATCGCCATGTTTTTGACGCAGCGCGTATGTGCGCAAAGCGCACACAGGAAGTGAGTGTGCACGTGTGCGCCCTCACATTTTCGATTCTGGGCGAACCGGTTGTTAAATTATGTGAAGCCCACCTCTGGATGTTTCTATCAGCAATTTGAGGCGGCAGCAAATAATGAACAAAGGAAGAGTGAGAAAAGTAAATCCACAGTTGTATCTGCACGGAGACGGTTTAAAAAAGGCAAGATGGTGGCCAGAGCCAGGCAATCGAAGTCCCATCCCTTTTTTACAAGTCACAAAGCAATAATACTCAATTCTGTTCTTTAGATTAAATCTGTCTTCCAGATTGCCTTTCTCCATGCTGAAAGGGACAGAAACTGATCACTCCATAATTTTCTCTGGACAAAGAAAAGAAGTGAAGCTAGACTGAAGAGTACATGTAGTCCTTGACTTACAACCATTTGTTTAGTGACCATTTGAAGTTACAATGGCACTGAAAAAAAGATGACTTAGGACTGTTTTCACATTTACAACCATTGTAGCATCTCCATGGCCACATAATCAAAATTTGGATGCTTGGCAACTGACATGTATTTAAAAAAAAACTTTCCACTGTCCTATCAGAACCTCTAAGCATAATTTTTGATATATCTTTCAGAACCAGCTCCCTACCCAACCTATGGTCATTAGCCACAGTCATCCCTATCTTCAAAAAGGGAGACCCCAGCCTAGTTGAAAATTACAGGCCAATCTCTTTATGTTGCGTCACCTGCAAAGTCATGGAATCAATCATTAATCAATCCATTACCCTCCACTTAGAGACAAACAATCTACTCTCTCACAAACAATTTGGTTTCAGGAAAAATTTATCCTGCAATCTACAACTTCTACATTGTAAAAACATATGGACTACACAACTCAACCAGGGCAAAGCAATAGACGCAATTTACATAGACTTTTGTAAAGCCTTTGACTCAGTGGTACACGACAAACTACTTCTAAAACTAAAACTAAAATTTATGACAGTTGCACTGTCCTGGGGTCATACGAACAACTTTTGTGATCCACTGACAAGCAAAATCAAAGGGGAAGCTAGTTTCACTTAACAGCCAAGTTGCTAGCTTAACAACTGAGGTGATTCACTTAAAAACTGTGGCAAGAAAGGTCGTAAAATGGGGCAAAACTTACTTAACCATCTTGCTTAACAATGGAAAATTTTGGCTCAATTGTGGTCGCAAGTCAAGGACTACCTGTGTAGCCTTGAGAAGTATTGTGATCTCTGCCCAATTTCTGCAGTTCAGAAGTTCCTACCCATTTTGTTATTTGTAGTAGTAAATTGCACAGGGAGCTATTAATTTTCTGAAGTTGAACTGTGCTTGTTTAATACATTTAGTTACTGCAATTCATTTATTACTAATGCCAAGCTTAATTCTAGTGGCAGTTGGCTTTTGCTTTTTATTTCAAATGAAGTAAATGTTTTTTGTGCCCAACAGCTGTCTCTTTTGAGCCCATCCCAGGCAATTTACTTACAATCTAACTTGTTGGTCATTAAGGCCCCAGTTCTGCAAACAGCCTGCTAATTAAATCTCATCAATTTTGTCAGGGTTGAAGCAGACTCTCTCTGTTTAGAACTCTTCCTTAAACGCTTTTCTGAAGAAGTTAAAAAAAAAGTGCTAACTAAAACCTCTGCAAATATTCTGTGAAAAATACAAGCAGGGAAATATCAACACTTAAAAGTGGATTGTGCAACTTTCATTATTCACTGTCAGGCAACCTTCTATTAATATGAATTAGTAACATTTATTTTTTAAAAAAAAGATAATTATGAAAGGTCACAAAAGAGAGCTTGCATTTCTCATTATGAACCAAATATTTAGAAACATATTGTTCTGGTCATTCTATATAGTGCGAGTGTGTGTGTGTGTGTGTGTGTGTGTGTGTGTGTGTGTGTGTGTGTGTGAGTGTGGTGCACACATGCTTGTTGCTCCAATGTGCTGAAGTGCCAAAAAGAAAATGAAAGTTTGGAATATTTGTATTCACCTTTTTATTCAAGGTTCTTTCATCAATTCCCTGGTGACATTCATATGACAAGTAGAAAGTGAACCGCTTTAGGCAAGATTCCTGGACTACAAAGTAACTCTGGGAAGCTATGGAATTAAACACTAAATCTAGGACCAGAAGTGAATTAGTAAAGCAGCTTCATAGACCATTCGTCTATAGACTATTTCATTATCCAAATTAAGAATATCCTCCATAAATAAATACGGCACAATTCTTACATTACTTAATTTAGACCTCAGTGGACTTTCTACATTTGCGTGCTTTCTGAGATTTGTGTGGTTAACAGTTGCTGAAACTGCAAATTGCAGTGTTATTTTCTTGCTTTTGTCTCTTGTAATTATGTCAAGGTACGTATGGTATGTTTTGACAAGAATCCCACTCTAATAGCGTTTCATTTTAAAAGGAAAATACTGACCCATATTAAGTGGCTCTGCTTAGCCCCATTTGCTATAAATATCAGAACTTCACTATGAAATGAAAAGAGAATGGTCTCAGAACATCTGAGCAATGGTAATTATTTTTAAACTTAAGATAGGAGACTGTGCAGCTCTATAAAAATTATTGAAAATTGTAATACGTTAGCATGATAAATTCATGGAAAATATTCGTGTGTGTGTATGTGTGTGTGTGTGTGTGTGTGTGTGTGTGTGTGTGTGTGTGTGTGTAGAGAGAATGAAAGCCAGTTTGGTTCTACTTAAGGCACCATGAAAGCCGGCTAAGTGACTTTGGGCCAGTCTCTCAGCCCACAAGGTCATGTTCGGAACTGACAACTCAAATGGTCAGTTTGGTTGATTCAAAAAAGTAGACCTTGCGGGAAAATGCTAGCAAGAAAAAAAATCAGGTTTATGTAGTGTTGCCATTCCTTTGTGATGAGAAGAAAAGCACAAATTGACCAAATGGCTCAATTATAATCATATTTTTGAACTTCAAAAGCATGATTTTGTATGGTTGAAGTTTGTATGCTTAGTGAGATCACATGGTAGATGCCTGGCATTATTCTGCAGTGCTGAAATTTGCCTCCACAGTAATACAACTTCAAAATAAAGCACATACAAACCAATATCATAACTGATTCCTTATCTATAAGAATATCTGAAGAATATGTCTTAAAGAAATGATAAGTTCTTTTTCTGGAGAAAAGGATTCATTAGATTTGGCAATAGACAGCAACGTCATATTAGATGGAATCTCCAATAATATACTGTAAGTATAAAACTCTTCTATTTGAGAGAAGCATATGAGAAGAAAAATAGAATGAAAACATAGCTGTTTATCCATTATTTATAATATTTGCAATTGTTGTTTGATTAATGACTAGCAAACCTGGAATCTGAGTCGCAGCTTGGTCCAAATTCCATGTTAGCTTTTTTTGAAGTCCACACATGGCATTAGTCTAATATGAGAAATTTAAATGGAAATCTATCTTAATGTTTGCGTGCTGGTCAGAATGCTGGCATTACTGACAAGAGTGGTACCTCGGTACTCATCGTTAATGGGTTCCTGGAGGCACAACGAGTACTAAAAATGACAAGTACCAAACAAGCCATATGACTAACATGTAACACTTTGTTTTGGCTGGAGTCACAAGGCAGCCAACACTGACAACTTCTAGCTTGTGCATCGAGTACCAAACAAATGACGAGTATTGGGGCAAAACTTTTACATGAAAATGTGTTGAGTACCAAATTTGACGACTTTCAAAGCAGTCGAGTATTGAGGTACCACTGCAAATCCAACAAGACCAAGCAATAGAGTGTGCTTGTTGCCAAAGTTCTACCAATCAGTTGACATCCTGGGTCAATGGTTACAGTGATCCATGTCAAATCCCAGACTTTGGAGAACTCCATGAGCTGAGCAGCCTGTGGAAAAGCAATTGTGGAAACCATGGCTCACCAAAGAATATACAGCAAAGAGCCAGTTTGGTCTAGTGGTTAAGACAACAGACTAGAAAAGGAAGATTGTGAGTTCAAATCCCACCTTAGCTATGAAAGCCAGATGAGTAACTTTGGGCCAATCACTCTCTCTCAGCTTAACTCACTGTCAGTGTTCCGAGTAACGCATCCAAAGAAATCAGAAATCAGAACTCCAAGGCAGGCAGGTCCCTCAAATAACATGTTTATTGGATACATCATATCGGCATAGCTAGTGAAAGCCAACTCTGAAGTTTCCCGCGCTAATAGCATAGTTAAAAGAGTAACTGTTTCCCTCCCCAATTGTCCCAAGTCACATTGTCCAATTCAGGCAGTTGGCAGGTTCCTCAGTCACTCCCCTCCTCTTTCAACTGCCACCTGTTGGGATGACCTTGGTTCCCATGGGAAGGCTTGTTGTTGTGTCTGCAGACAGTCTATCTGTCCCCCACCCCACCCCTTAGAGTGTGTGGCAACTATAAACAGCAAAAGATGGCTTCAGTCGGGTTCGATTCAGAGTTAACACTCACCTCACAGGGTTGCTAATATAGGGAAAATAGGAGGAGAAAGGTGTGCTGCATATGTTTGCCCCCTTGAGTCATTTGCAAAAACAATAAAGGCAGGATACAAATAAATAAGTAAAATAAAATAAAAAGCATAATGACAGTTTAATCCCTGTGGTCCCTGATTTAGCATAACAGCCCTTCCTGAACAAGTCTCTAGGATCTCATCTATTCATCAACAATGTTTCCTGGGAAGAAGCAGAAAAAATTATAATGTTAAAGTACAAAATGCATTTTTAGTAAGTACCGTTGATATGAAGATATACTCTTTTAACTACAACTTCTAGCTACCGTATATATGAGCCTAATCTCAGTCAATTAAATCTAACTTTTGTTTTAGGAAAATCTGACTCGTAACTAATAAGATGGAGTAAAACATAATTCTTTTCGATGAGACAACGAAACAAAGGGAAGTGGAATTCAGGTCTATTACTTTTCACTACTATAAAACGTATAGCTTAAAAAAAAACCCAAACAGAAAACCAATTAAAACAAAACTGAAAAAGTGCTTGAATAGTTTGAAGACATTAACAATCCCTCAGCCTACTTCCAACCAGCCTTTTTTTTTAATTGCCTGGTGAGCACAACCACAGGAGGCATTGTGTATAGACTGGAGGAAGGGAAATATACTAGCATGAACTGAGCGTCAATGTTCTGGCTTGACTCCAGTCTTGTATAATTACATTCTCCTATTTAATTCCAGCCATTCTAATTTCTCACTTGCATCCCACTCAAAATGGAGTAAATAAACAACTGCTGCATCTCCAGAAGGCCCCATTAGCTCATTTACAGGCTGCTTCTGGCCCAATTCATTTCATAACTTTTTAATATCATTTCTTTCCATTTAGTTCATCTCTCTTTGTTAAGCCTTTAAACCTCTACGATGTAGCTTTAAATTTTGAACAGCAAATGCAATTCCTTTAGGGAGCCTTGGTAATCTCATCAAGAATGTCCTCCACGCCAGGAAAACACACAAGGTTTACAGACCAACACCAGTCTGTTAGTCACTATGTGAGATGGGCAGTTATATAAATGTGATTAAATAAATAAAGTACCAATGTTAGGAACTAAGCTTTCCAAATAAATACATATGGTGTTTTCCTTCTCTAATCACACTGATTGCATTTACTCCTCAGGTCAGAGATGTAAAGCATTTACTGGAATGAAAAAGAAACTAATGAATTTATAAGGTAGTAGCATGCCTGCATAATCAGGACTGAAAGCAAGAACTGAATAATGTTTCAATATTACCAACTATAGTACTATAGGTAATCCTTGATTTACAACCATTCATTTAGCGATGGTTTGAAGTTACAATGACACTGAAAAAGTGACTTATGACTGTTTTTCACACTTAAGGCCATTGTAGCATCCTCATGGTCACGTGTCAAAATTTGGACACTTGGCAACTGGCATGAATTTATGATGACAAAGTCAACGGGGAAGTCACTTAACAACCACGTTACTAACTTAACAACTGCAGTGATTCACTTAACAACTGTGGCAAAGAAAGGTCGTAAAATGGGGCAAAACTAATTTAATAACCATCTTGCTTAGCAACAGAAAAATTTTGCTCAATTGTGGTTGTAAGTTTAGTCTACTTGTAATCCTGAGATGTTCTAGCAATTATGATGTCCAAGGTTGACAACAAATAGCAAGTGATTTAACAAATCAAATAAGGAAGGAGGGTTTTTTTCAATCTGTTAGAGAGTACACAAACAAATCCAATTCAAAAGAAACAATTCTGGCTGCTGTATTTCTCAGTCTGCTCAAATTAGTATTTGCCTTTCTTTTTCTGATACGTTTCTCACAATAAGTGTGCAATATCCTTCCCTATCTTTAATTATTTTTTATTTCAGAACTGCCAGGAGTGATGTGCTGAACAAAAAGCAAAAGAGAAACCAAGTACTAAATGCAATATAATTAAATGTTATGGAAAATAGTTTAAGAACACACCATAACATTTTCCTTCTAGCGGAAACAGAAGGAAACAGTTAGCATCTTGAGAAGTGTGATAAACTAAAACAGAACTTGCCTAGAAGACTAAAATGGATCTCTAAGCAGGCCATATCAATATCAATAAAAGAGCCCATTCCATCAAAGTAGTGAGCCCTAGATTTACTAAAGAACAAGTTTCTTTAAATAATGTGGGTAAACAAAAAGCCATTCAACTGAAGCCAGACAACCTTAAAAATGATTCCAGTGGAATTTCTTTGGGGAAAATACTTCATAGCTGGAAATGTCCAGCAGAAAGTTTTTCTCTTGATAAACCACCCCAATCACTTCAGTTAGGGATGAGAACATATAAATCATTTTCAAAATTTTGTAACATTTAAGTTTGAAACTGGAACTGGGAAATGGGCTGGCTATTGTAATTTGGTAGAATTCTCTCTGAGTTCATCTATCTTGTGCCATAATTTATTTTAATCATAGTTTGTTGAACAAGCCATCATGGCTGGAGTACAGATAAAGCTAAGCCAAAAGTTATAATTTATAAACCACAATGGTTTTGTTCGCATATCATGCTAAGCCCAAACTAAATAATCCAATTATGATATACAGCATGTATGAACCAGGCCACTAAATTTAATACAGCATATTCTCAATTGAAAATACAAAGAACTGCAATCCTAAATGGTAACACCCCATCTAAAAGAGGTAGCCGCATTGAATATAGGGCACTTACTTCTGAAATAATGCAAATAAGGTTCCAATTTTTTAAAATGCAGCTAGTAATAACTTGAATTGCTGTCTTTTTACAATGACTAACATTTTCAAATGAAGCTCCCTTTTATATTTGTATCCCTTGTTCTAAGTCAAAAAGCTTAAGTTTCATTCTGGCCTATTTAATTTTAGAAATTGACAATAATTTGAAATTGGCAATGACATTGGTTCCTGCATCTGTCCTTGAGGAAAGAACAGGGAGAACTTTCTAGTTTTGTTTTTGATATGGAGCTTTTAGAATTAAATAATCGGCAAATATGGATAAAACGCTTTGAGATAAGTGTTAAATCTTATCAGGTCTCTTGGCATTAGGTACCAACACCATCTTGATGCTGTCTTTTAACATTCATGTCCATTATGCAAATTCAGTACAGCGCTGCCATTTAGATTAAATTAATATCTGCTTTATTGGAACTCCCAGGGCAGATGCACTAGTCAGACCAGTTAAAACAGCCAAGTCAGAAAGCTTTAGTATTTGTAATCCTTAATCAAAGCAAAGTGCGTAGCTTCAGTGCTGTGATTTCACATACCACAAAATGTTTTAGAGGCAGGGGGCACTCTTCTGCCAATGTGGGGGAGGAGAAGTCATAAAATCAAAGCCCCATTAGTATATTTATGCTTCATCGAGCCAGAGTAAATGCCACCGTGACTTTGCAGGCATGAAAATTGTTGGTGATATTTTAATAACTTCAGAGGTGAGCAGACATCTCTCACTTAACCTTGGATCTCTTCCTAGAGAACAACTGAATACTAGACAATATTAATTTAGGACATTTTGTGAGAAGAAAGGAGAAAACTGAAAAGAAAAACAGGTAAAGTGTGTTTTTTATGTCATTGCCAATTTCTTCCTCCTTGAGACAGAAGGAAGTTGATGTAATTGATAATAAGGGTGGGCTTCCATAGGGAAATTAGAGGGGGAGGGCAGAATCAGGATAAGCAAACTCTACCTTTTTCCTTGGTGTGTTCTACACCTGGTGCTTCAACCTCATGGGCATGAATGTCATTTTGATTTCTCCCTCTTCCATAAATGTTCCTGCAGAGCAATAGCTCTCAATATGGGTCATATGAACCCCCAAGGGTACATGCCATATTTATAGGGAGTACACAGTAAATATCTGAGGAGTTTATCCAGGCTTTCTCTGGAGTTCCAGGCTGCTGCAGGGTATTTTTTGCTTACCTGAATATTGTTCTTACCCAGTTGTGTAACAAAACAGACCGACTGTACAACATCTTCCAATAAAATGGATACCCATACAACTTGGTTAAAAACTGCTTCATCACTCAACCCACTATAGCATAAGAAATGAAAAGAATGAGGCTACCATACATCAAAAACGTCTCCGATTGTCTGGGATACTACACATCCTCTTTACAACTGTTTTCCTTCCTACCTTCTGGGAGGAGGCTTTGGGGTATCCGAAGCAGAACATCCAGATTCAGTCACAGTTTTGTTCCATACAGTATCAACCTTGTGAACAGTCAAGTTTCCCCTTTCTGCTATGTATTTAAAATGGACATGTATATATATGTATGGTGCAGATATATACAGTATTTATATATGTATATAGCATGTGTATATATGTGTTATGTATGTGTTTGGGTAGATATACACTTTCTCTTGAGCTCGCAGTAAAAAAATGCCAATAAAGCTCTCTTGTCTTGTCTTTATTTTATCTTTATCTTATTTATCTTTATCTTATCTTTATCTTATCTTGAAACAATCAACAGACTAGTACAACCCACATGGCATTACCATAGCAAAGAAACCAACTAAAGCCCTCCAAAACATCTTAACTAAACTAAAAGACCCAATAGCCCAACAAGAAAAAAATAAGTCATCCATAACATTCAGTGTAAGACAGTGGTTCTCAACCTTTTCTTCACCATGGACTCCCTTTAAATACCTTTTGTGGCCACAGACCCCCAAGACTTAACTCAAGATTAAAATCATAGCATTTCTTCAAGCCTTCGCAGACGCCCTGTGACATTGCAAACACCCAGAAAAACTCCTTAATCTCACAAGATATGGACAGATTCAACCATAATTTCAACTGGGAAACTGTGAGCATCCTAGACCAAGCCAAATACAAAACCACTAGGGAATTCCTAGAAGTTTGGCAATCAGACAAATCAACCATCAATAAACACACAGAAATAAACCATATTTACATTAACATTAAAAAACCCCACAAAGAAGCAAAGAAGGAAACCAAAAGATCAGAACACATCCTCTCTATCAGCCAATACCCACACAAGCAGGATGTCAGGCCGAAGCCATTTTCTTTGGAACTTTGGCCTGCCACACTTTATATTAGTTTAGAATGTATTCTTTGCTGTGGGAATTTGGGAGGGGCAGTTGGATGAGGGATGTCTGCATGTAGCCACAACAAATTCCTTCTAGATTGTCAAGGTCATCCTTTGTCCTGCACCTGCACGGAAGAAGGTGGAGTTCCTACCAAGCTACCAGATGAAGATTGGTTCATGTGATGAACTTGGGGGTGTGGGGACAAAGGCTTGAACTTTCAACTGGGTGGAGAAACCCCGAAGACTTCAGATTCGGGATTTCTCCCAGCCGTGCTGACATGGCTCTGTTAATAAATTGGAACTTTGAGGAATGCTTTGCCTCGGACTCTGATTTAATTCCAGATGCTATTCGGAACCCTGACACTCCAGACTAACAATCTGGTTAACACCAGACTAACAATCAAACAGTACTCTAATCAAGAAACTACAAAGGAGAAAATCACACCCCCAACAACAGTGGTGGGGGAAGCTTCTGTATATACAAACAGGGTGCAAACCCCAGTCACTTGCACTGGTGCTGTAACCTAGTTGGGTAAATAAATGTCTGCAAACCAACAATCAAGCTCAGAAAGCACCAAAGACTGTAGAGTTCAGTCCTGACCTACATACTGTATATTCTCTTCTATTGGATAGGGAGCTATTTTACACTGAATTACAGGGGTTATGTTCTGTATATCATGTCAACTCTGTTTTGAATGCCTATCTGACACACAATTTTTTTTCCTGGCTATTCCTCCCTCCACATCACCAGGCTCATTCTTGGCTCTTTACATCTTGGAAAGAAAACCCATAATGTTTGAACTAATAACACTTGACATTTTTCCGTGCCAGCTTCAGTGTTGCAGAAAAATCATTTTGAAGATGTGGTTTAGATCACGGACCAGATTCCCACTCTAACCTATTCTGTTTTTCTTCAGGCATAGAGGTACACTTGAGTCATTTAGTTTGAAAATCATATAAAGAACACTATATATTATTGAACTTTCTGTGCACGTGACTTTATATCAAATTACTGTAGTACAGAGATACTTCATGAGAATGAGAAGAATGAGAAGCTGGAATGAAACTATAGGTTTCATATGGGTTAGGACTGACTGAATTAAGATTGCCTGCTGGAAATTTTAATTGAAAATTACTCAGGCAACACAATCTTGGACAGAAAAACAATTACAAGAGGAAGTCCTACTGAATGCTGACAAATTTACTTGTAGCAAAATTGTCTTTTTTCACATTAGAAAATAACTGCATTGAACTGCCCAAATATTTTTTTTCCTTTTAGCATCTATGATCTGTGTTATTTCATTGGCTAACATTAATTCCTTTGTAAAATATAAATATTATTTCTCTCTATAGAGTGTCACATTACCACAAGACTAAGAGAAGCACCACTCACCCAGTTTGTAGACCAATTTGAATTGGGGGTTGGTAACCCAGATTTAATAGTGGTGAGCTAAAATGATATTACTGAGTTGAGTAAGAGTTTCTTCCTCCCCATCTAGATTTCATAACCTCCAGGCACTTGGCAATAAAAGCCATAGTGGGAGTTCATACAGTTAGCAGTGCGTCTGTGTATGGTTGTATTTGCACAGTACACTCAATGACAAACTAGCAAAGAGAATTGTAATCCGATGTATTGTGTGAACCAAATATAGCTCTCTGAGGTTACGTTATGGTTCATATGAAACCAGAAAGTTGGATTAATGGAGTAAACCTCACAATGAATATGCATGCCATATTAACACAGTTCCTAAAAGCCCTGTGTTTTTTTCTTCCTTCCTTGTTCCTGAAATAACGTTTTTTAAAAAAAAAATATTTCTTTAAAAAATTGAAATTACAGGTAGTCTTCGACTTACAACCACAATTGAGCCAAAGATTTCTATTGCTAAGTGAGAAATTGGTAAAGTGAGTTATGCCCCATTTTACAACTTTTCTTGCCACAGTTGTTACATTAATAACAATGGCTTCCCCCATTGACCTTGCTTGTCCAAAAGTCACAAAAAGTGATCACATTATCCCAGGACACTGCAACTGTCCTAAATATGAGTCAGTTGCCAAGCATCTGAATTTTGATCATGCGATCATGGGGATGTTGCAACATAGTCCTAAGTTTTTTCAGTGCCATTGTAATTTCGAACAGTCACTAAATGTTGTAAATTGAGGACTATCTATATTACTGTCCTTTGGGATGACAGGAGCTGGAGCCACATATCTGGAGAATCCTGTTTATGTATTAAGGAGCCGAGGTGGCGCAGTGGTTAGAGTGCAGCACTGTAGGCTACTTCAGCTGACTGCTAGCTGCAGTTCGGCGGTTCAAATCTCACCGGCTCAAGGTTGACTCAGCCTTCCATCCTTCTGAGGTGGGTAAAATGAGGACCCAGATTGTTGGGGGCAATATGCTAACTCTGTAAACCGCTTAGAGAGGGCTGTAAAAGCACTATGAAGCGGTATATAAGTCTAAGTGCTATTGCTATTAAAAGCATAGGGTAAATAAGCAGTTATCACTGAAGGAATTTTGTTCTACTGCGTGTCATGAGGCAGTTAGGCTGTTTTCTCAGTCAATGGAATGAAGAAAGAAGAATGAACTCCAGTGATGGTCATAGCACAAATCTGGCAAGGAAGTCATTCATGGATACATATTCAATAGTTCTGGCACCATAGTTTTATAAGGGCCAGTAGGAGGCATTGCAAAATGTTAGCTAAGGTATACTAAAGAAATGTCACTGCAACTAAGATGAGGGTCAGCTGTTGGTACTTTCAAAATTACGCCCCCAAGAATGGAAAGCAGAGAAAGCAGGTGTTATATGTCAGAGATGAGTAATGGAAGACGTCAAACTGCTGAAATTATAGTTTGGTACTTTTTACCAAAAAAAATATGCTGGCATTCAATGACTTAATGTATGAGCTGACCTTAAAAGGGGCTCTGTAAAATGTTAAACCTTTACACAGAATGATGATGCTAAATTACTGCATACAATAAAACAAACCCAACTTACTAAATAGTCACAGAAGAGTTTATGCAGTGAGAAATGATAGAGGTATAGATACGTTTACATTAACTCTCTAGAAACTTTCAAGCAATAAAAGCATATTCTTTATTTTGAATTACTGTATCTGATTACCAACAATGCTTACTTTAATGAAGCTTTTCCACTTTGGTGTCCTTAAGATGTATTGGATAAAAACAAAACATCTAATTATGACCTTTGTATCATAACATTTATATGTAAGAAAGTTGTTTTTTTAAAGGTTGCTTTCTAATTATTAAACAGCATGTTATTTATAAATGAAACTTCATTTTTCTCTTCTTGATCAGGTCTAAAGATTGGCCCATACCACTAAAAGCAGCAACATTTTATTACTTTTTCTTGATAAGTTTCAGGTGGCGTCTAACCCTTTTGATTCTCACATACTGTAAGGTCTCTAACATAAGAGTTAAAATAAGAGAGACACACCAGCTGCTCCCAAGTCTGGCGGTGAAGGTTCAGAGCAGATGAGATATTTGATCCCAAGTTTCAAAGGAGCATTTTGACAGTTTTATCAGAAAGGTTCCATAAATGGTAAGCTCTTCAAGTAGAGCAGGCCTTGCCCATTGCACAGAAGTGAAACTAAATGTTGAGTTTCCACTCGGTTCCTGAATCATTTACAATAAGACCAGTGTTTATTTCCCTCAGATATACGGTACATAAATGAATTCCTGTGCAGGCCTACATGATTAGCAGCATCTACCAACAGACAGCTTTTTGTGAAAAACGCAGAAGCCTTTTCTCCCTTCTTTGCTTCTGGGTGTCTAATGTAAAGCCATCTGTGTTGCTAAAGCTGCTTGATTCAATGTATGCAGCAGACTGTTCTCCAAAAACATTAGGTCAGGTGAGATCTACCTTGCCACTAAACAACATTACAATAATAAATAACAGTGTGCTACCCTTTCAGAACACTTGAATCAGTTGGCTAATGGGTTTTGACAACACAGCTCTAATTTCCTAAATTGTGCAATTATACTAATTCTACCTGCAGGCTAAAGAAAAAAAAGAGCTAATGTCTAACTCACTGAATAAATCTGATGACATGCTAAGCCTCTCTGTTTTGTTAATGTGGATTAAAGTAACATGAACTCCCACTTCCTTCTCCTCTTTAACAATAGGGTATTTTTCCCTCAAGGGTGTACATGCCATCTATATCCTGAGTAGCTTTGATTTCCTGTTAGAGCGAACGTGAATTTGAAATGTGCCTATGAAGATGTGTCACAGAATTCTGCCTGAAAGCATGTAAATGACAACAGGGGAAATTTGGAAAGTACAGGGCAGCTTTGATACTGTCATCACCAGCTCATGGGTCAGATCTGCATCTTCTATTACAACTATCAATCAAAACACCTCCCTGACTCACCCCCCAACTGACACCAGTTGTAAAATGCAGATCCATTGTGCTGCACAATGAGGATAACAGTGAGGAGTCTTTGGTGCTCCCTAGGCAACATCATCAGTGTTAGTAACATTGTTACATCAGTGACAAATGATGTTACCTAGTTTGGGTAATGAAACGTCTGCAAGAAAACAACCCAACCAAGCACCCCTTATTTCAACCCTGAGCTACAAATATTCTCCTTTATTGTCTCCTGTATAGTCTCCAATACATCTTGGAAAACAAAATCCTGCTGCTGAAAGTGAAGTGGGAGATGGGGAAAACCTCCCTGCTTCCTCTCTGCACACCCAGGCAAAGAATTACATTACTCTGAAGGGGGGGGGAGATGTTTATTCATTGATGTTTATAGAAACATAAGCTAGATGGAATAAGTGCATGTTATGGAACATGTTGTGCAAATATGCTGAAGATGGATTGTTGAATGCAGTTATAGCAGTATACCGTATGATGGAAGTTAGGCATGTATGAAAATACATAAAATGCTTAGCAAATTGGTTCAGCACTGCATAGAAAAAAGACAAGGAGATGCAATGTGCCCATTGTTGTTTCAGGTATTCATGGATAAATGTATATGGTGATGTACCAGACAGCACCAGAAATGCTTCTGGTGATGTCAGAGGTGAATTTGTTGGAGAAATGAATGCACATATACTTTTACATGCAGATTATTTGTTTTGGCTAATTTAAATTATTTGCAGTAAATGTTAAAAAGTGTTAGAAAATTTAAACGTTAATTTAAATTATTTGCAGTAAATGTTAAAAAGACGGAATGATGCTACAAGGAATATGTGTCTGAAAATGGATGTATCAAGGACCAAAAGTAGTTGTGTTTGTTAGAGAAAATGGAGTGAATCATTACAAGCTATACAGAAATGGTGAAAAACTAGAGCACATAGGTGAATTTGTGTACCTTGTTAGAATGTTTACTTTGGATGGGGAAATGGATGGGGAAATTTTAAATGTTCAAAAGTCAATTGAAAGATAGTAGGCAAGATTTGAGGTGTTGTAAAGCAGGGGTCCCAACCCCCAGGCCATAGCCCACTACCGGGCTTTGAGCCTTTCGGAACTGGGCCAAGGAAGTGGTGGGCAAACACGTGCATCCCCACTCACACGAGCAGCGGGCGAGCTCGCACAAATGGAGCTGTGCGCACATGGGCTTGCCATCCGCTGTCAGGCCGAAGCCATTCTCTTTGGATCTTTGGCCTGCCACACTTTATGCTATTTTATAATGTATTCTTTGCTATGGGAATTTGGGAGGGGCAGTTGCATGAGGGATGTCTGCATGTAGCCACAACAAATTCCTTCTAGATTGTCAAGGTCATCCTTTGTCCTGCACCTGCACGGAAGGAGGTGGGAGTTCTACCAAATTGCCAGATGAAGATTGGTTCATGTGATGAACTTGGGGGGTGTGGGATCAAAGGCTTGAACTTTCAACTGGGTGGAGAAAACCCTGGGAATTCAGATTCGGGTTTTCTCCCAGCCGTGCTGACATGGCTCTGTTAATAAATTGGAACTTTGAGGAATACTTTGCCTCGGACTCTGATTTAATTCCAGATGCTATTCAGAACCCTGACACCCGCATGCATGGAACCATCCATTCTCCCCCTCCCTGCCGGTGTGCAAAGCTGAAAGGGTTAGGGAACTGTGGGGTAAAGGGTGGATGTTTGTCTAAAGAAGCAAAAATGCTTGTTTATAAAAGTATACTTTTGCCCACTTTCTTGTTTGGAGTTGGAGATATATAAAAGTTAGTTAAATGCAAGTGGGAATGGGTCTGTGTAATGAAAAAGAAGAGATAGGATAAAGCACATAAAAAGGAATGCAGCCTGACTTGAGTGTGACATTATATAGAGAGAATGAATGAAGATCAAATTGCAAAACAAATATATGAAGAAGAGTGAGTAATGGAGAAAGGAACAATTTCAGTTTATGAGATCCTAAAAAAAGAGAGGTATTCAGATTAAAGACACTTTTCAAAATGGCCACCTTAGAATCTCAGTGGAGTTTAGATATTAAGATGTTTATAAAGTCAGGAGAATATGAATACATATACTCAAGACAAAAATATTTATGGTGTAGCTCAGACAATTCAATCATTTGAAGGAAAATTGTTCAGGGAAAAATGAAATGCTGTTGAGGAGAACCATGTGATATAGTCAGCCCATTGGCATCTGCAACAAAACTTATCCAGGGTATTGGTAAAAGTATAAAATGCATCAAACTATCTCTAGGAAGAATGAGTCCTCAGGTTTTTTTTTTAAGGCATAAAGATGTAAATGTAAAGTTAAGTGCAAAGCTAAAAATGTTTTTGCTAAATATAGGAGATTTATTTAACACATTGCTAGTTTACATGATTGATTCTGCAGTGGTTTGGAGAATATTATTATGCCATACTATTTTTTAAATTGATGCTCTTTTATTAGCTGGCTTACTTTTGAAAATCCATCAAAGAAATAAACCATATTGGTATGGTCCAGGGAATTTTATAGTCCCACTCTGATTTGTATATAAGAAACTTATAAACACACATACTTAGAGTCATTCTCCTTTACCTGAGAGTTTTGCTAAAATTTAATTTTAGGTTAATCATTGCAATGAAAAGAAAAGAGAAAGAGAAAGACTAAATGATTGAGGGAGATGGACAAGGGCTGTTATTTATCCTTTCCTAGTTTTGACAAATGTCGATTGTTCTAGGTTGGCTACAGAGGTGGTATTCACTTACCTTCCCTACCGGTTTGCAAATGTGAGCACGCACGCGGACTCACTTCACTCGCACGTGCCCCTTCCGCGCATGCGCTTTGCTCGCATGCGTGGCTTGCACGCATGCACGTGGCTTCAAAACATGCAGAAATAGGACGGCATAGCACCGGGGCGGGTGGGCGGGCCCGCAGGTCGCCGCTACCGGTTCTCCTGAACCGGTCCGAACCGGCTGAATACCACCTCTGGTTGCCTAGTTATACCTTGCTTTTTTCCTCATAACACAGTGGCTCTGTTCCACAAAGGTCAGAGCTAGAAACCACCTAACCATATTTTAACTTAGCAGGGGAATCTACCAGCTGGAGGCCATGATAGGTTAGAACATCAAACTATTATTGTGGCCTAAGCAGAGGAATACATTCAAATACAAAAGGGATTTCTAAAGCCAGCTTCATTCCAGCTAATTTATAAATTGATATTTAAGTAGCTTAAGGCTGCAATATGAAAGCCTTACATAGAGTAATGTAAAAGGAAGGTGTCTAGGTATCCATTTCCTTGTCCATGTCTTATCTAGAAACCAAAAAGGCATCTTCTGGCAGCTCTAAAAATACTGTTCTCATGCAAAATTCATGTTAACTATGAGAAACATGTTGTTATGAAATGGGTATTAACACAGCAACCTGTCATAAAGACAGGCTTTGATTTGCAATGATGAATCAGAGAAGAAAGCAGGAAAAAAAATAGAAGCAGGAGCCTTGTCAGATATGGGTCTCTTGTCTCTCAGCCCATAGCTCAAATGGCAGAGGCAAAGTGTTCTAGACCCTAGACACACCCTCTCAATAGTATAACATAAAGTTAATAAAGACTTTATTATCTTGTCTCAGGATGTCTCTAAATGTTTCCTAATATATGGATTGGGATGTGAGTGGAAAATAATGACTGTTCTCTTCTGCATGTAAGATAATTCAGGGCTTGATCAATTTCGCTCTTTATGGCAAAAAGAATTAGGTTCCTCTATCAAAAATGCTCATTGATTTATTTGTTGAATTTATCTAGCTGCCCACCTCAACCTTACAATACTGAGTAGGTCACAATAGAAGACATAAAAACAAAAAGTAATAAAATGACAATACAACAAAAGTGAGGCCCCTGAAAGCTATATAGCTATATTCAAATCAACCAGTTTTGATTTGGGAAGGGAAGGGAAGGGAAGGGAAGGGAAGGGAAGGGAAGGGAAGGACTAGTGTTTCTCAATGGCAGCTTGAAGACGTATGGACTTCAATTCCCAGAATTCTCCAGAACCCTTAATTCTGGGAGTTGAAGTTCACCTATGTTTAGGCTGAGAAGCTTGAGAAACACTGAAGTAGACCAGGGGTGGGACTGAAAACTTTTAGCAACCAGTTCTTTGCCCGGTTTCTGGGTAGGCATGGCCATGGGGGCGTGGCCTACTCGGCCTCCTGCACCATGGGGGGGGGGGCATTTTCACCCTCCCCAGGCTCTGGAGGCTTTCTTCGAGCCTCTCGGAGGGCGAAAATGGCCTCCCCCGGGCTCCAGAGGCCGGAAACGGGCCTGTTTCCGGACTTCCAGTGCTTCCGGTAGGCCCATTTTTCACCCTCCCAAAGCCTCCGCGCCCTGCACTTACCTCACATCAAAAACGGGCCGCGTGGAGACTCGTGGGAGGGGCGGGGTGGGGTGAGCGGGGTCAGCCAGTCCTTGCAACTACCGGTTTGGCAAACCAGATGTAAAATTAACATCCGGTTCACCCGAACCGGTCCAAACCGGCTGAATCCCACCCCTGAAGTAGACTGCATTTCTGTGGGCAAGCAACAGGATAGTAGTAATGCTCAGCATGGACAAAACTCTATGCTTTTTCTGCTTACAATAAAAGCACATGAAACTATGTTTATCACTAGGATTTCCTCACTGGCCTGAAACCAAAAGGCCTCTAACTGGCTTATCGAATGTATCAAAAAAACCACAATGGTAGTCAATATCATAATCTGAGCCGAGGTGGCACAGTGGTTAGAGTGCAGTACTGCAGGCTACTTCAGCTGACTGCTAGCTGCAGTTCGGCGGTTCAAATCTCACCGGCTCAAGGTTGACTCAGCCTTCCATCCTTCCGAGGTGGGTAAAATGAGGACCCAGATTGTTGGGGGCAATATGCTGACTCTGTGAACTGCTTAGAGAGGGCTGTAAAGCACTATGAAGCGGTATATAAGTCTAAGTGCTATTGCTATTGCTATAATCAATCAAAACAGCAATTCAATTAATTCTCAATTTAAATTAATTCTAAAAAAGAATAAATTAAATTTATTGAATATGGCACTGCCGGTTATAATAAATCCTTGAAGGCCCTTCTGAAAGAGTCATGTTTTTGGGCTAATTTTATTGATCATGGAAAGACAGAAAGTAAACTTCACTGTACTAATGGTATGACCTTGAACTTTTTAATCCTACATCTTTTGATAGTGCTCAGGTTTCTGTTAAAAAGAAGAAGGAGGAGGAGGAGGAGGAGGAAGAGGAAGAGGAGGAAGATCCCCTGCTCACCATGTTGTGTTTTTTTTTAATTACTGTGGAGTGCAAGGTAAGAAGAAAAATATTGGAAGCCCAATTTTGGATATATCAAAGATTTGCACATCTTCATGGTTATTTCAAGGTGTAGAGTTTTCATAGGTTTACAACCTGTCTAGCAAAACTAAACAAAACTGGTCATTCGTTTTTATAATGTTATAGCAGTGTTGTCTGGCAGAGTAAAAAATGACACTGAGTCACTTACAAGCCCAAGATTTTATATACAAGTAGTCCTCGACTTACAACAGTTCATTTAGTGACTGTTTAAAATTACAATGGCACTGAATAAAGTGACTTATGACACTTTTTCACACGTATGACTGTTGCAACATCCCCATGGTCACGTGATCAAAATTCAGACGCTTGGTAACCGATTCATACTTATGACCGTTGCAGTGTCCCAGGGTCATGTGATCACCTTTTGCGACCTTCTGACAAGCAAGATCAATGCAGAAACCAGCTTCTCTTAACAACCGTGTTCTTAACTTAATAACTGCAGTGATTCACTTAATAACTATGGCAAAAAAGGTCGTAAAATGGGGCAAAATTCACTTAACAAATGTCTCACTTAGGCACAGAAATTTTGGGCTGAATTGTGGTTGTAAATCAAGGATTACATGTAATGGATTATTGCCTGACAGCTAGGAAGGAGTCTGCAACTCAGAAAGGAAAGATTGAAAGCTGTTCTTTCTGCACCTCTTAAAGCAGCTTTTCTGAGATCTGTCGATTTCAACTTCTGAGCAACTACTTTGTCAGCTGTGGAATTTGGAGAGCCGAAGTCTCCTTTTAGAGGGCACCCAGCTTGGATAAGGTGACCTTAAGTCAACTGTTAAGTATGCTAAGCATAATTGGGATTCATGTATCCAGTTTTTCTTTATTTGGGCCACTTGGACAAGTCTTCACCCATGAGGAAAGATGCTCTCTTGTTACCAGCACCAAAATATTGCATGTTATTTAATTCAGCTGCTGGCTTTTCAGTTTTTATTTATTTAGTGAATTACAGACCACCCATGTCATATACTGTACATGATTCTGGGTAGTTCACAATTAGAACAGAATAAAAACAGTAAAATAACCCGAGCCAAATTTTAAAAGAACAAAAATAACCTAAAAAATAGCAGCCGAGCAACGTCACAATTGTCAGAGTTTGCAGCGATCCAACCAGCACACAAGTAAATAATTCAGCAGGATTCATTTATAGAAGAAACTTCTTTATATACAATAATATAGATCATGATGCATGTATACAATACCCATGCAGCTCTTGCAACATGGTAGCAAGTACAAGGACAAGAAGCAGAACAACCAGAACTCAGAATCCAGAAGCACAGAATCACAGAAGCTATATTGCAAGGACAAACCAACTCTTTTATATATAACAATTAAGCTAAGCCACGCCCAGGCTCCAAACTGTCTGAGTCACCAAACAGTCCCCATTGGCTGACCTGTTGCCATGTCTATACCAGACACACACACACACACACATATATACACAGACCAGTTAAGCTAAGCCACGCCCAGGCTCCGAGCCGTCTCACATGGCTCACAACAGATCCTGTTTCTTAGTCACCAAACAGTTCCTATTGGCTGACTTGTTGTTATGGCTATCCCAGCTCATAATTACTTATACACTGACAACAATCACTCAAACCAGCCATGACAGATGCTCATCCATACTGCCAGGGCCTCTGAGAAAGGCTAGTGGGGTCAGGACAAGTCTGATTACTGAGGGGATGTGTGCCAGGATGTGGGTGCATGTTTTTGTGCATGAAATGGGAAATGTCTATGGAGATTCTCAATCATCCAGGTCATGGTTATCCCAAAGGTGCTTCCCCCCCCCAAAAGGCAATTGGACTTTCTTGTTGTTTTCTTTGAAAACATTTTGCTTCACATCCAAGAAGCTTCTTCGGTTTTTCTGAACAGAAGAAACTTCTTTGATGAGAAGCAAAACATTTTTAAAGTAAAAAAACAACAACCCAAAGTCCAGTTGCCTTTTGAAAAAAAGCACCTTTGGGATGAAATGGGAAAGGATGTCATGTTATAAAATGTTGAGCCAGTCTTGTTGTTAGTGCAGAACCTCAGAGAGGAGACTCAGAAGGCATTGACCAATCTGTTGTGGCCTCTTTTTTTTTTTTTGGAAAAGAGCAAGATCAGGGCAACATACCTGTTGTAACAGGCCACTTCTTTTAATTTGGTTATTATAATTGTTTTAAACATGGTCCAGAAACTCTGTTACGACACACATTTAAGGACTATTTTGGGGTATTACGTTTTTTACCCTCTACCGTTTTTGAGCCATTTGAGATTCCTAAAGGCCAGGCCATTGTTCCCTTTCCAGTTGCAGGTGTATTTTTTACTTCTTATGTGCAATTCATTCTCTAATTTTAAAGCTTACTGAAATGGAAAAATGAGAAAGAGAAGGGCTCAGGCTCTTGCTATGAGCTGGAAATGCCACTTCTAGTCATTCCAGTTTTTGTTTTAAATGTTAATGTTCCTGAAGTGAACAATTTTCAGTATTTCTCCAGCTGTTATGGGAGCATTAGCACGCACATTCCTCCTCTCAGCCAATCTAATTTTATTACTATAAGTTGTACCTATAGCAACCAAAACACAGGTTTTAAGACATTTAATTATGCTGCCGCCATATGGCATCATCTATGTAGCAGAATTATTGTTGCAAAGGAGGATATATAGATTGCTAGATATATTTTTCTACGGAAATATGTATTTATTCTAGCTTATTGTCAATGCACAACTTAATCTTTCTACTCTCAGACAGATGCTTGCAGGAGGGTGAAAAAGTCAAGATGGCAGCCATAGATTCGTCATCAAAACTCTGAGCTTTTTTATATGTATTGTGTTGTGTTTCAGTGGGAGCAAGTTTTAACTGCATGGTTGTGACTGTCATTTTGTCTGTTTTGCTTCCCGCTCTGTGGACACCATTGACATTAATTATTCAGTGTGTACATTCTTTGGCTGCTGTTTGTATTTTGAGATGGTCTTCCATTTTGATCATGGCCATGCAAAGTACTTGGATACTGCAAATATTTGCAAATATCATGTGATTTTTTTTCTATAATTACATTTAACTTATTCTGCTCCCTTAGAAAGCCATTTGAGTAGTCTTCTTTACACTAAATAAATCTATCCCTTTAGAAATCAGAGATTAAAACTTTAAAAAAAATGAATGTCATCAACTTTTACCAACATTGCTTCCTCTGTACTGGAATTTTTGGAATCTGCCTACCTGAATGGCTGAAGGAAAAGCAAAGACTAATTTATCTTGAAGTCGGTGAGAAAATACAAATAATTTGCAGGTGCCTTTCCTGGCCTTTGCCATTTTCATAGGAGGACAGGCATGCAATCCCAGGAAACCATTCAGTTGCTTAAAGAAGTTGCAGATTACTGCTACATTTATGCTCCTGGGCATCCTAAAGAAACTTTTTGGATTCCAATCTGAAACAGCATCTATCTATCTATCTATCTATCTATCTATCTATCTATCTATCTATCTATCTATCTATCTATCTATCTATCTATCAGATGTGAGTAAAAATATTTTAAAGCCTCTTAAAAATATTCCAAATATTAACACTTGTGCAATAGAAGAGCCATGTGGCATAAGGTTGACAAAAAGCAGTCATACATAAAGAGCCACTGAATTTTTGGTGGCACCCTGGCTGTTACTGAAAAGTGTGATTCTATGATGGACTAAAATTTCTAGCCTCCCACATCAGATTGGCTTGGGAACTGAAATCGAACACTTTTCCAAGTTAAGAATGCAAACCAATATTAGCTTGATAAAACTACTATAGTACCATATAAAAGACACTAGAAGGAAGGTAGAGGCAGATGTAGGGTCTCCTGCTTGGGCAGGGGGTTGGACTAGATGACCTGCAAGGTCCCTTCCAACTCTGTTAATCTGAACCTGAATGAATTAAAGAAGCAAGCACTTGAATTGTGAACCTGGAACTAGAATATAAAACAACCAACTTCCCATCTAGATATCTGTTTCAGAGAGCAGATAGAACATGGACAGGAATGATTTAATAGTGAGATACTGCTTTTCTGTCTTCCCTTCTTTCTCTTTAATTTCAATTCTCTTTAAATTGCTGTATGTGAAGATTTGTAGATCACTATTTTTCAAAAACGTCTATTGTCCCATGGATGGAGCTAAAATACTCTGTATTATCCATTATAGACAAGCTTATATAGATTCCTACAAGATTGAAATTGGATCGCACACTAAGCCACAAGGCTTGTTTCTTTTGGTTTACTATATTGTAAGAACTCAGGTACTTGTTTATAAACCATTGTTCTAAGGCCATGATAAGTTGCCAGTAATAATATCAGTACATACATATATGCAATACTGTACTGTTCACTATATTTTCTAGGAACTAGTTTTGGATTTACTTATTTGAAGTTATACAGAATCAAATCAGTTTCACTTGGGACCACTCTGTAAGCCATAGCTTGTACATAGCCCCACACTAACTTATGTGAAAGCCAAATCTATGCATACATTCAACATCTATATATTGTGTAAGTATTATGCAGTCAAAACAATACTGCTATACCCTGGCTGATATCTCTATTCTTAGGGAATGCCCAAAATGTTGATTATTGTGGATATGTTCTTCTTCTTGTGCAATATCCGTCATCGGACGTTGGCGATCATGTTGGCGATCCTATTTTTATCAACAGCCGCACGAAAAAGTGCTGCTGAGTTTTGTCCAAACCAGTTCCTTAGATTTTGAAGCCATGATGTGGATATCTAGGGGAACACATTCTAATATGATGGAAAAGAGAAAGGCTGGCTGACAACAACCTGAGCAGAAGTTCTTCGGAATATAATATTCTGACGTAAGTCTTGCTTATTCTTAAATATAAAAGCAATTATTCTGTTTATTTGTGCTTTATACATGTATAATTGCACAGTGGAAATTGTAGCACCATGCCATGGTCTTTGCATTTATTTATTTATTTATTTATTTATTTATTTATTTATTTATTTATTTATTTATTTATTTATTTATTTATTTATTTATTTATTTATTTATTTATTTAAATTCATTTGCTGTGGATGCAAAGTTCTTCCATGCATGACATTCTCCTTTATTTTAATAGAGATGACAACTCTATGTATGCCAAGATTTGCATGCCTGCAGCCGCTGTTCCTAGTAAAGTGAATTTCTATGGGAAACACTAGATGTTTGTCATGGAAATCAGAAGGAATATTTCTATTTGTCTTCTTTTACCTCAAAATTCTCTATAGTGAGAAATGTCTTATATGGGCACAGATTCCAGGTGTGTATCTAGTTACATCAATATAATTTAACAAGTATTCATTGATCCTCCAAGGATTTGATTTCATTCTGCAGTTTTCCTTAATGTGTTGAAATGAAATTGCCTCCCAAGAAATTTGATTCTAGTCCATATCATCCCTTTAGATCTTTGGCATTAATCAAAAAAAAAAGTGTAACTTTACCTTGCAGAAATGAATTGTAAAGAAATGCATTTTCCTTTTTATTTATTGCACAGAATATGACAGTTTTTCAAGAAAATTAGGCTGTCATTCTTAAGTCCTTGGAGAAAGAGGGACTAATATTTCTAGTAAAATGTATATTAATCCAAGCTGGATCTCCAGAGCAAGAGACAAGTGAATGACAGTTGCAGAATCAATGCAATTGCTTTGTGATGTATTGTTTGTTTTAACAAGGAATCCCAAGTTAATATCCTTAGCAACCTTAAAATATATCCTGAAACTTAAAAACAACACTTGATATATTAAAAAACAGGTTTTAGAAAGGAAAGGCATTGACCAGTAATGTTTCATTCATTGGCTATAAATACTTTTATCAATTCACAGACCTAAGTTCATGTACCAATCTTAATTATGGTTTGTGCCATATCATAGGCTGGCATAGCAGATCATGCTAAGCTATAAATGGTAATTTATAAATAAAAATGACTGGGCTAACACAATAGATTGAATAGAAACCAAATACAGTACAATATACATGATTTGACACAATAACCATGTCATAACATTTTATAGATTATATAGAATGTAGTAGTAGAAAGTTCTAGTTTAGTTTCCCCCTCAGTGCTTGAATATAAGGAATTTTTATCATAAAACAATTATGTCCTTGGGCAATAATAGTATAGATTAGTTGCCTTGTCTTTCAGAAAGCTGACAACCGAAAGAGACTTTTCTGCAAAGTTGCTTTTTGAAAATTTAAACCTAAGAAAAATGAATGAGGGCCTAGAACATGATAAAGCTATAAGTCTGTGTCACAGGAACATTCACCTGGCCATTTCACTATCCTTGGAGCACAAGTGAAAATTGTTTTAATTTTTAAAAAAACATTTTGGTTACATTAAAACTCTCCCTTTTTACAACCCTGTAATCACTTAATTCGGGGTAGAGTCAGGGCAACTGGATGGAGCTGAGCATTTACTGGCCGGATGCCCTTCCTGATGCCATGTGGAGTTCACAGCAGATTTTTTTTTTGGCGCCCTAGGAGAGAAACATCTGCCACTACCCAGGATTGAACTCTCAACCTTACGGGTGGGAGACGAGCATCTTCACCTCTAGGTCACCACGTCGCTCATTTTTTGGTTACACTACACTACCCTTAATAATATTGGTTTCCCTTCATGAACCTGAAAGATTTTTTTTGAAAAAAATTATTTGTGATGGATGCTTTTCTGTATTTTTGCTTAATGTTGCATGCTTGCACCTATAACAGGCAATCCTTTCTATAGAGACAAATCATGCTTCCTGATGCCTTTTGTTGTTGCTGTTTTAATTTCCTGCCCAATTAACCAGTAATATATTCTTAGTACATTAAAGATTTTATTGTGCAAACAATGCTGCAGTTATACATATATTAATTATAACCAAATGAAAGATGACCTTAATTTCCTTAGAGAATCAGTATCTTTCTTTGGACTCCCTGAAGATCAAATTCATTTATTCACACATTTCTGGGAATTTATAAAACTTCTAAGTAGGGCTGATTCTCACTATACCTGGAATATCAATATTTTCATTTAATATAACCCTCAAAATTCTTATTTTCTGCTACTGGAAAAGTCAACATATGGTATTTATACTTTGTCAAAGAACCCATCTTTGAAGATATGCTTCTTCCCACTTCTCAAACTACAATACTAGCATTTAAGAAAACAATTAGGAAGAGCAAATTTGCATCCACTGGCTATATTCCAGATCAGTACTGTTTAGAGAAGGCCTAAAGATAAACTTAAGTATGTGTGGGCACATCCACACGTACTATTTAAGATGTTCTTGTCCTGTACTCATGTGGGATTAAGAATATTCTCTTCAGATTGAGATGCTTTTGGTACAATTATAGGCTCTAGACTCTAGACAGAGTACCACATCTTCTAATTGGTCAATTGCTGTGGTGCCTTCCCATTTTTCATATTAGGAAATTAAGACCCACTTTCCTTTCTGTGAGTATATTATCCTGTTTCATTGTCTGTGGAAATTGATCTGAGTTATATTTTTTATGTCCTGTATGTTATTTCCTCCTGTCCTTTTCCTAGCTAGGCAAGAACATATTAGATAAACCCTAAAGAAGTCAGGTCTTCCCAGTTTTTTCTATCTACCTCATCCAGGCCAATAGGGAGGGCATATTCCAGGTCCCCCTTAATAAAGAATATAATGGGACAAAGAAAGAAGGCACTTTCTGTCACAGTACCTGTTCCATGGAGCTTTATATATTGTACAGGTAGTCCTTAACTTACCACAGTTCACTTAGTGATTGTTCAAAGTTACAATGGCTTATGACCATTTTTAACACTTATGACCTTTCCAACATCCCCATGGTCACATGATTTATATTTGTATGCTTGACAACTGACTCATATTTATGATGGTTGCAGCATCCTGAGGTCACATGATCCCCTTTTGCGACCTTCTGAGAAGCAAAGCCAATGGGAAGGCCAGATTCACTTAACAACCATGTTACTGACTTAATAACTGCAGTTATTCATTTAACAAATGTGGCAAGAAAAGTCCTAAAATGGGGCAAAACTCACTTAACAAATTTCTCACTTAGCAACATAGCCGGTGGCAGCTCCATGGGAACAGATAGCCATGGATTTCATTGTGGATCTACCTGAAAGCCAGGGTAATAAGGTGATTTGGATGGTTATAGATCTGTTTTCTAAGCAGGCTCATTTTGTAGCATGTGCCGACCTTCCATCTGCTAGGAAGCTGGCAAAACTATTTGTTGCTCATATATATCTTCTCCATGGCATCCCCAGGAGGATAATCTCTGACTGGGGGGTACAGTTCACCGCCCGGTTCTGGTGTAACTTTGTAGCAATGGTAGGGTCCTCACAAGGCCTTAGTTCAGCATTCCATCCTGCTACCAAAGGAGCTTCAGAAGGGGTGAATGCAATGGTGGAGCACTATTTACGATGTCCCAATGACGGGATGGAGCCGCTGGCAGCATCGGGCTTCAGAGGACAGCATCGGCAGCTACCAGACCAGCTGACGCACTTGCAGCCACAACACGGAAGAGTTGGCAAGCCCTCCAGCTGGGGGCCGGATGCTGCACCTTCTCTGCTTCCGGAGCACGTGGTGGTGGGCATGCGTGCACGATAGGGCGGGGTGGCGAGAATGGTTTAAAGGTGGTGGGGAGCACCGGATGTTAGCTCTGACAATTTCTTCATTGCCTGTAGTGCTTTGGTGGTCAGTTCGTGCCGGGGGAGATAAAACTACGTTTCAAACCAGGATTGTGTTTGGCTGTTTTCCTTTCCCTTCGGAACCTGACACATAAATTTTGGCCTCAATTGTGGCTGGAGGTTGAGGACTACCTGTACTCCCCTTCCATGAGATTGGCTCTGCTGTCCTTTCAAAATGCATTGAAGACCTGGATGTGCTCCAAAGCATGCAGAGTCAGGAGCTTAAATGGCCTGTGAGATATTGCTTTGCAGGATGCTTTCTGGGTTTATGCTGCAACTCTTGGGAAAAAAAATTATGTTGATATTTAGCTACCCAGAGTTGCATCTCCAAGATGGGGGGTTATGCAAATTGAAATAGTGATAATAATAGTTATTTCTGTTTATTTTCCTCTCTTTCAGCTTTCAACCTTCCATTTAGTTTCATAAACTTGAAATAATATATTTATTTGCAGATAAGCCAGCTCCATTTTTTACCGAGATACCATGAAAATTGTGCCACCTGCAAATAAGGCAACCCTCAAATTTTTCATGTTTTAATTTTCACAATTGTCTTATCCACTGGTGATGACTTTTTTTATAGTATTTGATAAAAATTCAAGGGATGGCTTATCCATGGTTGGATTTATCCATGGGTATTTGCAGGTACTTAAAAAATGTATTACCATATATACTCACAGATAAGCCCATTCGCAGATAAATCAAACCAAATTTCGGGGATGTATTTTGGCACCCAAAATTCTTGGTTTATCCACAGGTTTAGGGTATGTATAATAAAAAGACTCTGGTGGCATTCCCACTCATTTGGAAAAGTTTAATAAGTTTGGCATTTTCTCTCATTCGATTAAGCTGCAGAAAGATGGGAGGTAAGGCAGGAAATGTACTAGTTAGTATAATCCTCCTGAGCAGGGCAGCATGGAGATGTACTTAAAAATAAAAAAGATGTTGTCTATGGAGATTCAGTCATCCAGGTCATGATTGTCCCAAAGGTCCTTTTCCAAAAGGCAACTGGACTTTGTTTTTCCTTGAAGATGTTTCACTTCTCATCCAAGAAGCTTGGATGAAGTGAAGAAGCTTCACTGAAGAAGCTGAAGAAACTTCTTGGATAAGAAGCGAAATGTCTTCAAGGAAAAACAAAGTCCATTTGCCTTTTGAAAAAGCACCTTTGGGACAAAGTAGCAATAGCAATAGCAATAGCACTTAGACTTATATACCGCTTCATAGTGCTTTACAGCCCTCTCTAAGCGGTTCACAGAGTCAGCATATTGCCCCCAACAATCTGGGTCCTCATTTTACCCACCTCGGAAGGATGGAAGGCTGAGTCAACCTTGAGCCGGTGAGACTTGAACCGCCGAACTGCAGCTAGCAGTCAGCTGAAGTAGCCCGCAGTGCTGCACTCTAACCACTGCGCCACCTCGGCTCAAGTAGGCGGTGGCAGCATGTATTCACTGAGTAGGCTTTCTCCTACTTGTGATGGAGGATCTAAAGGCTTCCTTGTCAACCCAGGGGCTCAGACTACCACATCTCTGGGATGGAAGCACACATGATTTTCTTTATTTCTGGGCTGCTACCCAGGGACCGTCTGGATTTTGCAGCTCACATCTGAAAGTCCTAGATATGAGCAAATACGAATTACAGCCTAGGAAAAGCTAAGAAATTCTGTTCAATTATTCAGGAAGAAGATAATTAAACTTTTAAAACTCTACAGAAACAATCTTATGCCAACCAGACAGCTCTTTAATTATCAATCCATGAAGGAAAAAAGTGGCTTCAGGCTTTGATTTTTTTCCCTCCCTTAATCTAATTTGCATTCCTTCCAATTGAATATCCAGACTTAATCTGTGCGGCTGTGAGAAAGAAGACGTGCCACAAACACCCATTTATTTTAATAATTAAGGCTATTGTTAGCAGATCTTGGAACAAAAATCCAGATGCCTACTATATAGCTGCAAAGAACTAAAGATTTAGTCTACATATAGATACAGAAAAGAATAGACTCTTTTTGGCTAGTGATAATCTGGATTTTTTTTTCCTAGCTCAGATCCTCTGTTTAGCTTTAGCAAAGTTCAGGTTACAAGTCTATCCAATATGCAAATAAGCATTATTACAGACACAAAAGTTGAAGTTATAACAATAGTACAATACTTGTTTATACCAAAATATACAGATGTCAGAGAGGTGGAAATGTTGATGATGTTAGAATCAATGGTAAAGCATGCAATATTTTCCCCACTTAGCAACCACAATTGGGACTGGCAGCTCTGTCACTAAGTGAATCAGTCACTAAGTGGAAAGTGATTGGGACTGTGTTTTCCTTTCCCCCACCTTTTTGAATGGTCACTAGGTGCTGGGATCTCTGGCTCACAACAGCTGCCTGTAACTAACAAAACCAATCGGTTTCATATCTTTGGCTCTTATTTTCCTCCTAATGATTTTATTTCAGCTTTCCTTTATCCCCACAAGACTGAGATGGAAACTGAAACATCTTTAAGCGTGTTTTGCAATTTAATTTCATTTTTTGCTAAAATAATGCATCCAGAAAAACGTACCCATTTTTTTCTGATCTCCCTGTACCTTCACTCTATTTTCCAAATATGATAATCCTCCGTCCAATCCAGCAATCTGAAATAATTGAATTAAAAAGTTATTTAGCCCATATGTATGACCGATATTAGCGGTTACACATCTTTCCTATGAGTACTCTACGAGCTTCAGGAGATACAGCTATCATATTGTATCACTGCCCCAATTTGTTAGAGGAAATACCCATTTCATAAAATTCAAGTAGAAATATTTTTGAAAGGTTACTTGCTCTAAAGAGACTGATTAAAGATACTTTGCCAAACATAAATGGAAATGTTGAACTGTACCCAAATGCTGTGATTAAGAATGCTATCCAATCTTTCAACAGCTTTATTCTTATACTGGCCTGGTGCCCAAATGAAATAGGAAGGATGAAATATAGCTCGTATATTTTCATCAAATATCTTAAGCTAGTTACCTCATAACCCCCCCCCCTTTTAAACTTTTTAACCTTTACTTTATTCCACCCCTGTTTTATCTGCCTCTTTTTTTATTAAGATATAGTATTTTTATATGGTTTTTATGTTTTAAACTGTACACAGCCCAGAGACCCTCTGAGAGTGAGATGGGTGGTCTCTAAATTTGATCAAATGAATTAATTAAAAAACTTAGCTTAAGGTTTCCCCCCCTCTTTTCAAAGTGTTTTTTTTACTGTAGTTTTTCCCTCTCTCATAATTGCACTTTGCGTGCAACCATTAAAATCCATGACATACATAAAGAACTTAAATCACTCTATATGAAAAAGTAACAGGACATGTCCTTGAAATAAGTTGTCATCATTTATTTTATTAGCATGATATGAGATGGGAAGAGACCATATCTCACGGCTTCCTCTGTGGGCTGTCTAAATGGGAACGACTACTTCACTATAATATCAATGAAGTCTCTATTTAGTTTAACAATATATGTTTTTTTCTAAAATAATATCTGCACAGATGAAAGGTTCCATTGGTGGAAGAAAATGGGATACTATGAAAGAGAACCAAAAATAGATTTCCCCTTGAAATAGACAATAACATTTAATGTTTTCTCTGCGTTTTAAATATTGTCCCAAATCCACAGACTTTCTTGAACACCATTTGCTACTGACTCATATTTATGAAGCTTAACATTACCCACAGTCATGTTCTGTTAACATCTTCTTGTTGTCTGCATCGTTGTCCTATTTCATTCTGTTCACATTCTTTTTTTCCTGCCTCCCAAATTTTGTATTTTGATTCATTCTGCTATCCCCAAAATGGATAGGATCCAAACATCCATTTCCAAGATATGTATGGCTTGTTGGTGTTGTTCGGTCCCTAAGTTGTGTCCGGCTCTTTGCGACCTCATGGTTCACAGCACTCCCTCCCCTGCCCTCGACTTGTCTTCCAGAGTTTGCCCAAATTCATGTTCATTGCATAAATGACACTACCTAGTCGTCTCATCCTCTGCCGTCCCATTCTTCTTTTGCATTCAATCATTCCTAAAATCAGGTTCTTTTCCAGTGAGTCCTCTCTTCTCCTTAGTGGCTGAAGTATTTGAGTTTCAGCTTCAGCTGTATGGCTATATTTGCACAATACATTATTAGACTATTAGACAAGCAAGCCAACCAGTGGTGGGTTTCAAAAAATTTTACTACCGGTTCTGTGGGCGTGGCGTGGCTTGGTGGGCATGGCAGGGGAAGGATAGTGTAAAATCTCCATTCCCTCCCCACTCCAGGGGAAGGTTACTGCAAAATCCCCATTTCCTCCCAATCAGCTGGGACTCGGGAGGCAGAGAATAGATGGGGGTGGGGCCAGTCAGAGGTGGTATTTACCGGTTCTCCGAACTACTCAAAATTTCTGCTACCGGTTCTCCAGAGCTGGTCAGAACCTGCTGAAACCCACCTCTGAAGCCAACCATATTTTAGCCTAATATGTAATACAAGCCTGGCCATACTATTAGCTGATGGTTCAATATGTCACACAAAGCCACAAAATGAGGTTAATTGAAAAATCTGTGAGTCAATTAGCAATGGGCAAGTTTGTTGCAAATATAGCCAGTATATGGAAAAACTAGAATTGATTCCTGCCACTCCCCAGTTCTACACAATTGTTTGAGAATTTGGAAGGGGTGTTTTTGTCTCTTCCATCTTATAGGAGATAAGCAAACCCCTGAGTTCCCACTGATGTTGGATCCTTGGAAGGTTCTATTTTCTAACTAGAAAAGAGGAAAGGATTTATTTTATGTGAACAATTAGATAATTGCCAGAAGGAATTGTGTGATTGACTTAGCCATCTGAGGACCATTTTTTGTGGATTGCCAATGCAGTTGAAATGGGCACCTAAAATGTTTTAAAACACAAAGCATTTTGACTACCTATTTTGACATAACTCACATCACAAAATCTGTTATATAGCTCAATCACAAGAAGAAGAATACACACAAACATTATGAACTCCTCCTTCCAAGCCAATTTGATAATATTGAAGCAGTGGTGGGTTGCTACCGGTACGGCCCGGATCTATGAACCGGTAGTGGTGGCGGGAGGCTCCGCCTACCCACCCCGGACGCTTCTGTACATGCGCAGAAGCTTCGCGTGCGCGCGTGAACCAGTAGCAACGGGATTTGCAACCCATTACTGTATTGAAGCACACCTGGAACTGAGTAACATTCAAATTAATCATTTTTACAGAAATCTACAAGTCATGATCATAAAGTCGGTTTTACGTGAGCTAATTGAAAACATTATTTTATGTAGCTGAATTGCTCATTAACATCATTGATTTTCTTCCCACATAAAATATCTACTTTCATGTGAAGATAGTTTATGCAGTTCCTTGAAGAACAGAATTTATTCAGAAGAACAGAAGCAATAGAAAGAGAGATGTTTCACTGTAGGTGAAAAATATAAATTTCTGTTTAGAAATCCAAATGAATAAACTTGGATCCATTCATTCTTTTGCACAGAATATCTGGATTAAAATAACAGGAGGAACAAAAGAAATCAAACCTTTGGTGTCTACTATCACCTGCACAACCAAAAAGATGATATGGATGGTGCCTTCAAAAAAGCAAACTGCAAATCTTTCAAACAGGCATGAAGTGATGAAAGATTTTAATTATCACATTCATGGTCCATCCAGGAAATTCATGACTTGTCTTGCAAACCACTTTCTCCTTTAGGAGATGATGAACAGCACACAAGGATCACATGAGGATCAGGTATCCTGTCAAATCTATAAGATAAAACTGATTAGAAAACCAAAGCCATGTTTCTTTAAATAGGTTCAAAATAAAAGGAAAGTAAACTAAATAAACCAGGGCTGTCAAACTCCCAGCCCATAGGCCGGATGCATCACGTGCTGGCCATGCCCACATCTGGTTTAGCGAAGGGGGAAAAAGTCCCGATACGTCACGTGATGCCGCCATGACGATGTGAGTTTGACACCCCTGAAATAAACTGATTGGTATATCAGTTGCTCAGCGATGATGGAAAAATGCAAAATGCACACAAAAAGTAAGGGAGCTTCTAGTATGGTTTGGAATAGCATGAATTCCACCAGAAAATAGTGAAAATCAAGAGGAAAAATCAGGGCTGAAACTTGAGACTGATAGAAACTTGATCAAGAAAGGCCTTTTCAGTTTGAATGAATTTAAATCTACATGGTATTCTAGGGCACTTATGGCTTGGCCAAACATTTATGCACTATCTTTGAGAAATCCTGGAGAAGTGGTGACAGTATTTGATAGGTGGAGGAAAGCAAATATTGTCTATTAAAAATAGGAAGAGGGGGGGGGGAATGAACCATCATAACTAAAAGGCCCTTTCCTTAGATGGTGAAAGAACTATGCAGAGTGGAGAAGGCAACATAAACCTTGTGGTGCAAATGAGGTGACTCCCTCCGTCAAGCAAGTCACACTGAAGAACTGAGGAAGCCATGTAGAATCTCATTATCAGGTTGACCCAGTGAAATACAAGTAAGAGGAAGAAGCAAACACTGGTATAATATAAAGACAATGTCTATGGAGGTAGAGGGAGAAAATGCTTGTGGGAGAAAGAAAACAACCATAGGTTCCACAGCCTAACTGCCTTATCCCATAGAGTCAAAATGTTGGTGTTAGTTGTTTTGTTCTTTGCTGTTTACACTGGAATGGAATTCCAATAAATGACAAAGGGCACCTGTAAATATATATCACAAAGCTGAAATGAATTAATATTGACAGAGATTACTGTAGAATACTATAAAATACAGTGGTTAAAAGTACTGAATATGTTAGATTTACATGTGGCTAAATTGAAGGATTTCTTTAAAAAATGTGTATTTTTTAGAATGTTAATTTCCTCAATTATCAGTTTTGATAGTTATTTTATAACGATTATGGCTTTATTTTATATAGTGGGGCAATGAATAAATAATCTACGCATTCCACAGAAGCAAAGTCATCTCAATTGTTATTCTTTTTCTTGTGCAGTCAGTTCAGCTAAGAGTTCATGTCTTGATTCGTAATTACCCAATTTATGATAGGCAGGGAATAGATGTAAATGTACATCTAGTTAACACTGTGCTTCAACTAAGAACCAGGAACATTATAACTGCATTGCATTTTGCAAGGCACTCTTGCCATTTTGTGCAGAGGCAATATCATCGCAACATGTTTGTCCATCCAGCTCTTTCTGAAAAGATTAACTGAGCTAAACCACAAGACTATAACATTTGTGCAAAACAATTGCATTGAAAGCAAAGTGATTTGCAAATTACACAACTAAACTCTGAGTTGCCTGCCTTTAGTAAAGAAATTAAATTGAAGTCCCAAAGTACTTGGTTTCAACTCTTGAACTTAAATGTGTCCATCGGTGAATAAGCTGGCTTTCCCAGATTTATACTTCTGCTGCTGTCATAGTGTTATTTCTTCCATGTCTTTATAAGCTATTGTGACAGCCAACAGCTCTTCAGGACCTTAGGGAGTTTGCCTTTCATCATCTCTTCCTTTAGCTTTTCAGTTAGAGAATGAAAGTAGAAACTTTACAGGCTAAACATATTTTCTGTCATATTCCCATATGAAGCTTCTCTGACACTACCAAAAGATTACTTTTAAATATCCAAAAATGAGTTTCATATAAAAATCATTCTAATGGACATTGGCACCAGCAGCATTACGGAAATATAAAATGTGATGAGGGATGAAAAAGCAAGGAGTATATGTAGGAAGGAGTCAATTCTTCTTGAACTGCCCCTAAAAGGATAAGTTCATAACTAGGGGGATAAATCAATCTTTCTTAGAGGCACAAGTACTTTCTCTGGCTTGTAATCTTGTTCATCAGTTTTACTCCCTTTTAAGGGGCTGATACTAGTCAGTGTTATTTGGGAGTGAGAGATCCCATCCTCAGCCCTCAATTATGTCGGGTGCCTCAGGGTTCGGTGCTCTCTCTATTTCTGTTTAACATCTACATAAATCCTTTGGGTCCACCACTGATGAAGTATGCAATGCTGTGAATGCCCTGTCCTGATGCTTGGAGGTCTGGCTGGGTAACAATAGGCTTTACATGAATCCTGGCAAGAATGAGTGGCCTTTTAGGGCCTTTTCTAACTGGGACTTTACCATCTTTGCTACTAGCTGGGGTGGCACTCTCCCAAATAGACCAGTGCACAATCTGGGGGCCCTTCTAGTCTCATGACTCCTGTTCGAGCACCAGGTGGCAGTCATGGCCAGGAGGGCCTTTGCACAACTTTGCATTCTCCACCTGATGCACCTGTTCCTGGATTATGGGGTTCTGCTCACAGTTACTCATACCCTGGTTATCTCCCAAATGAACTACTGGAACACATTCTACATGGACCTGCTCTTGAAGAGAACCTGGAACCTTCATCACATTACACTTCTGTGCCATGAGCTGCTTTGGTTGCTGGCTTGCTTCCAAGTCCAATTCAAGGTGCAGGTTTTGACTTTAAAGCTCTTTATGGCATGGGGACCATTATCTGGAAGACCGACTCAATTGCATCTATCCATTTCATCAGGAACAGCAGGAATGGCTTGTTGAGGATCCAGTCTGCAAGGGAGTTCCATCTGATGGGAGATTTCTGCTTTTTGGAACATCATCTCAAGGTAAGGTTAGCCCCCATCTTGTAGAGGGCTCTTAAAATATTTTTTCCCCAGAAAGTCTGGGGATCCCCTAGTGAGAGGGATATAATATCCCCCTTTTATGATCTTGTTTTACTTATTTTGCTTTATTTATGTTTATTGTTTAACAGGTTTTATTGAAAGTTTTAATTCTTGATTTTATAATACACTGCCCGGAGTCACTTTGTGTGAGGTGGGCACCCATATAAATTTGACAAATGAATGAATGAATGGATACAATTCAAGTAACCAAGATTATTGTCATGCATTGTATGGGGGGGGGGGGGGCTCAGGGCAAGAAAAAATCTTTGTGTGAGGTGGGCACCCATATAAATTTGACAAATGAATGAATGAATGGATACAATTCAAGTAACCAAGATTATTGTCATGCATTCGGAGGGGGGGGGGGGGCTGACTGGAAGTAAAAATTATGATCATACTGTGCTGTGAGTTCTAGTCCCGCCTTAGCCCTACAAAGGAGACCATGGCAAACCACTTCTGAAATCTTGCCAAGAAAACCTGTTTCCAACTTCAGTTCAAAATGCTATGCAACCCTTTATGATGCAACCCTTTATAACTTAGGAACACAATAGCCAAATGATGTTTTTTCTGCAAGTTCCTCCCCAAACTTTGGATTTTTCTTCTGGTGCTTTGCATCAGTTATTTTCACATGTTCATATGTAGCTAGGATTCATATAAGAATTGGACTTTTTAGTGGTGGCCTCTCCAGTTCTACAATGTTCTCCCCAACTGAGGAACCCTTGATGTTGATTTTATTACCATCAGATTTTATTAGTATCAGATCAAGACATTTTTAATCATTCAAGATTAAGAATATGAAATTATTTACTATTTTAGCAATGGAGCGATTCAAATTTATTTATTTATTTAGACTTATTTGCTGTTTTTTTTATTGCTTGTACCTATTGTTGCTGCTTTAATATTGTGATTTTAGATTTATGGGGTGGGGGTTTATATTCATTATAAATATAAGAAAAATAAGTAAATAAATTGTTCTCTTCCCTTCCACCTTTCTCCCTACTATTTGTAAATGTCAAGTCAGCCACTAAGATGCTTCAGGTCATCTCTGTTCTTATTCCAGAAAAGTTGGAGTGGGTATTATTGACATCTATGTAGAGTTGTAGACTAAGAAATGTATGTAAATCAGGGCAGGAGGTAACCAAAAGATTAAGTGGTATGAAGAGAAGGTGGGTGGTAGCCTTAATCCATTGTGATGGATAGATAGGTTAATTCCATGGAAATAAGGAATAAAACATTTTAGGTGTCCTTTTCAATAGTTCATCAATTTTTCATAATTATTAGAAGTGTCGGAAATATAAAACTGGATATTATGAATAATGTATTAGCTATCCACTCCCCAACTGACTTCCTTCTCAAGTTATTGAAACTGATTTCAAAGCTTCCCCAAGCTGAAGATGGCTGTATATTACACAGTACCTCTCCAATCTAGCAAATCCCTAACTGAAAAATATAATATTTTAGTATGTGCTCAAAGAACAAAGATTAAATGAACTCCCCCAGCACTAGATGTAAGTAGGTCATCAACTTTAATGAAATGATCATTGGAAAAACTAGTTAAAAACCTAGGATATTACCCCATCAGGTCTTTTTCTACCTACATTTGAACATCAAATATAAGATAGAGATTCTATACTGAACAATTTGACGTTATAACCTTGGGCTTTAAACTCTCCAGAGCACTGAATTCATAGCTTTGTCACTGAGGCAGTTTAAATTGCTTGCTTAGTTCTTACTGCACTGAAAGTAGCACATGCAAATGAGTTATGATATTTTCTCTTTGAAAGTTAACTATGGTACATATTTGAAAAGGTTTTGATTTGATCATTTCTTTATGCGCTCAGCTTAGCTTCTAACTAAACTGAAAAAATAGCACCTTATGTTGTTTCAAAAACCTTCTATGTTGCCTCACATGAGTTTATGCTGGGAAGAATGGTGTGCAGCCATACTATTTTGATTCTTTAGCTCTACTTTTGAAGTTTGGCCCCACGGTCTTGAAATATAGTTGTCAAGTCTTTGAAGAAAAGCCTGTCCAAGAAACTAAGCCATAAAAAAAGATGTTTTGGGAAGCCGAGGTTCAGAACGTCCTTGGTTCAATTACAAGAGAAAAAAGGTACTTAGATTTTTCTAATCCACTTAGCTGCTTTGAATTTCCAGCTACGTATGCTATTACCTGAATAAGAAGTTGTATAAATATGAGAAGAGGCACTACACCAAACACATTGAAAGCATAGCTTCTTGTTCCAGGCTCTGGGGGAAAAAAAGATTTTGGAATAGAATAAGATTGCTTTTTCTTTCTCTTAAAAATGTCTTTGATCACTTTAATTCTGTGTTCATAAAATTCTTAAGTCTTCTTTATCAATTGTGTCTCGATATATAATATTGTCAAGACACCACATCCATCTTCATAAAGAGTATGAATGTTTTTTCACCTTTGTAGATAAAGAAGTGCCTGTCATGATCATTCTAATCTAAATGGTGATGATTTTTATCAATATCACTGTGTCTTCTATGTTAGTCTCTGTATTGTATTTGGAATACCTGGTGCAGAAGTTTTCCTACTCTTGAAATCCCTCCCCCCCCCACCACCATTTACCCTCCACAAGAGAGCTGAAATTTCCACCTCATCTACTGATGACATTGTGTTTTCATACGGTCTTCTCCAGCCACCTGGAAGGTTGGGAATTTGAACTTTTGCTCAAGACTCTCTTGTTGTATAGGATGTGTGTATATGCACACAGATGCACATGCATGCCTTCAAGCCAGTTTTGACTCCTGGCAACTACCTACACAAGTTCCTACAGTTTTCTTGGCAAGATTTCAGATGTGATTTGCCATTGCCTGCTTCCTAGAGGTTAGAGAGAAGGACTGGCCCAAGATTACCCAGCTGCATTTGTGACTAAGGCAGAACTAGAACTCACTGTCTCCCAGGGTCTACTCTGGTGCCTTAACTAGACTTCACCCAACTGGATTTCTATAGGATGAATAGTTGTTTTTATCCTTTCCCACTACTGGGTAGATTTATGCAGCTCCATTTTTGAAATCTCTGATTAGGTGCAGACAGAAATTGCTCTGTACCATATAAATGACTGATAAATGCAATGGTTTATGATGCTTGTATGTTGAGGGTGTCACAAATTTCTGGTGTAATTTGGTACAAATTCTCTCTCTCTCTCTCTCTCTCTCTTTCTCATTTATTATATGTGTTTGTTTTTGGATTTATAAACAGCTTATCATTCAGCAGCGTTCATAGTGCTCCTGTTCTCACTCCCCCCCCCCTGCACAACCCTGTGAGATAGGTTTGACAAATGGAAGGTGTCTGTCCAAAGTCTCTCAGTGAGCTTCCATGAGTGAATGTGGCCTTGTACTTTGCCTCCCCACCTTGGCCACTACACCACACTGACTATGAACAGGGGTGGTATTCACTTACCTTCCCTACCGGTTCGCAAATGTGAGCACGCGCGCACCTTGTCCACGCATGCGCAAAGCCTTCTGCGCATGCACACAGCATCAAAAACACGACATGCTTACATCCGGGCGGGTGGGCGGGGCCACCCGCAGTCAGCGCTACCGGTTCGCCCAATCCGGATAGAACCGGCTGAATACCACACTGACTATGAAAATGGGAAGACTCATAACTTTCAACAGCATTTCCTTTTATATTTCACTGTGAAAAAAAATGAAGGAACTGATGATATACCGAAACATTTTTACTTTTACTTCCTTGCTGTAGGAGGCTGTCTGCTATACATTGAATGAGGTTTGAATCTGGGGCTTCTGAATCACATTTAATATAAAAACATGATTTTTACTGATAGAACTTTATTTATTCAAAGGAGGGGGTAAAGTGGCTTAGCGCACCACACTCTGAACTGACCCAATTCTTTTAGCTATCAGGCAGTTTTCCAAAATTATTCTTGTTCCATCTTCCTGAGAAAATTGCCTGCTTTTTCTCAATCTGTGCCACAATAAATGTTTTCCATTTGTGGGACAGTGGGGTTCTTTTGAAAAATGACAGGCTATAAGGCAAGGCAAAATAACAAATGCTGCAGATCCTATGGAAGGACAAGTAAAATACATAAAAGTTCAAGGGTGCTTTTGAAGACAACCATTATTTCCTGGAACAGCATTCATTTATTCCTCCACAGGATATGGATATTGGATATTGGCCTTAACTAGTTGAAGGAGCAGCCTCACATGTAAAACCTGTTGTTAACCTTTAACAGATCCCCTGGCTGTCAGGAACCTATTAAATTAAGTAGGAAGGAACTATTGATGGTTCTCAAAACATACAATTCACTGAGGCTGAAGTAGTTGCAGAAGACTATGATCAACCAGGAAATAAAACTGTTGACAGAAGGCTCAAGACTTCAAGATTGCCTTGGAAAGGAGAATTTTGCTGGGTGAAGACAAGCTGCTTATTAACGTTAGGTTAGGATCAACTGCTAGGGTGATGTGTCTAATGACACCTGCTGGGAACAGAAATCTTAGACCTTGGTAGAGGACATCTTGTTCACCCCAGGTAGGAAGGAGAGAGCTTGATACCATATAGAATAGCGCTTAAAAGTCTGTAAATCCTTTTGAATTTTCAATATTTCTGCATAAATATGACCTAAAATGTGATTTGTCCTCCCCATAGATCCTAAAATTAAATAGACGAACACAATTAAACGAGTGAAAAACATTATAATTCTGCATTCATTTATTAAGGAAAATGATCCAAGGCTACAGATTTGTGTGTAGCAAAGGTGTGTGAACTTTTGTTTTCAGTATCTGGTATGCCTTCCTTGGGCAGCAGTAACTGCAACTAAATGTTCCCGAAGGTTTCTTTTTATCTAGTTTTAGGACTTGTGTGAACAGATCGCATTTTAGGTTATATTTATGCAGAAATATTGAACCCTGAAAAGGATTCTCAAACTTTTAAGTACCACTGTAGTTCCTTTGGGTTGATCAGTTTCCATAGTTGTGAAAGGGCATTTAAATACATTTCTATACATGTGTCAGATCCCAAAGAGTGATCGTGCCATTCAGTTGAGAGAAGGGGGGGTCTTGGGTTTGATTTATTAGCATTGCCTGTGTCAATGGACGATTTACAATCCATGCCCAGGCGCCAAACATCCTGAGATCTCTTCACTTTTGGAGAAGGTTTATGAGGGGCAATGTGGGATGTTTTACTTCAAAGGATAACAGAAGATGGTCAGAGAAATGTATGTTTATCCGGTTCCCAGAGCAGTTGATAAAGAAAACATTTTCACACTTGTGTATTGGCTAGAATCTGCATTCTGGCTAATGGGAGGGGTCTCTACTGCTTTAAC
>QLTV01003430.1:53353-64898 GCA_003457575.1 Thermophis baileyi
TCTCAACTGTTAAAAGTTTAGCCAAATTATTCCTAATACACATTTATCGCCTTCATGGAGCTCCGCAAAGAATCATCTCCGACAGAGGAGTTCAATTCACCTCCAACTTTTGGAGGGCATTTTTGGGCTTACTTGGCACCGCCCAGGGACTTAGCTCCTCCCACCACGTCTCGTCCAAAGCACTGCCCACTGAGTTCAGTGGAACTTCCTTCCATTTAAGCAAATATAAGATTACAGCTTTAAAGATTTACTAGCAGGATTACATGCCATCATGGCTTGCTGGATGAGCCATAATTGATTGGGTTGTTACAATACATTAACCATAAACCATGATTTACAAATCAGAATATCTGGATTCATGCAGTGTTCTAAACTAATAAAGCGGGTTTTATTACAACAGAGGGCAAAGAGAGTCACGAGGATGGCTTTTATCAAAATGACAAAAGCAGCAACTGGCCATTGCGATGCACGTTCTGCCTATTTGTATGTGTACACAACATCAGGATTCAAGCACAAAAAGGGCAGAACTTGTGTTTGATTATCCCTCTCAGTCCCTCTCCATCATTGCCCTCTCAGTTACTTCTGGCTAAGGACAATGTGTGAATGCAGCACTCTTTACTCTCAGCCTGTGCAGAGACTGTCCAATGGCAGTTATGCAGTCACACAATCCTTGCAGAACTTTCCCTGCCTCTGTTGCCTGAAAGAGACAAGATCATGATTTTCTTGTCACCTGGAGCACAACACATTGTAGTATCACATGTCCAATTAGTGATGGGTGACTTCCCTTTTAGTTAGTTTCTGAACTAATAGTCACAGTAATATGTATAATTCCAAACCCAGATGAGATTCCACTGAACAAAGGACAGGGACAAAGGAGCTAAAATATCCCTAAAACCCTATTTAATAAAGAAAAAACAATGGCAGTAGTGGAAGATGGCTAGAGATGGAAAGAATAAGAGAAGGAGACAGGAAGAGGCAGAGATTGAGTAAGAAGATGGGACGTAACAGGTATCTTATGCTTTGGACTTAAGTTCAGAGTTTTGACCTTGAGGGGTTGATACCAGGGGTGAAATCCAGCAGATTCTGACAGGTTCTGGAGAACCGGTAGCGGAAATTTTGAGCAGTTCGGAGAACCTGTAGCGGAAATTTTGAGTAGTTCGGAGAACTGGCAAATACCACCTCTGGCTGGCCCCAGAGTGGGGTGGGAATGGAGATTTTGCAATATCCTTCCCCCAGGAGTGGGGAGGGAATGGGGATTTTGCAGTATCCTTCCCCTGGAGTGGGGTGGGAATGGAGATTTTGCAGTATCCTTCCCCTGCCACGCCCAACAAGCCACACCACGCCCACCAAGCCACGCCCACAGAACCGGTAGTTTAAAAAAAATTAGATTTCACCACTGGTTGATACAAACATCTAAATTTTGAGAACTGTTGAGGGACTCTCATGAGATGTTCGTAAGTGGCTTGATCATATCTATGTGGGATAAATATCCCTGGGATCTATGAAGAACAAAATATTTGCAAAGCATGGGTTTACAAGAAGGCTCCTTGCCACCTTTCTTTTCCACAGAATACTCTTCATACATTCTCTTCTCTGTACCTTTTCTGAGCAGGCACCCATCATTTTTATTTTCTGAAAAAGCTTATGGATCCCATCTAAGATGCACAGGCATTCTTGGAAATAAAGGCGGTATTGGAGCTTGTTGTTTTGTTCTGCATAATCTCAGCAGGTTTTTCCCCCCATAAAAATATTTTCAAAGGAAAAAGACAGGAGGAGGTAGGGAATATAGCGTGTGATAAGATAAATTCCCTCAAGGACATTAGAATTCCATGTATGCCCAATCGAGGAAACAAAATTAAAAATTTAGTTTTACGATTGAACAGCTTGAGATCGTCCCATTTTAGAAACAGATAGAAGTTACTGCAGGGGGTGTCATTTTCTTTATTCCACGTTCTCAAAAATAACTTATGAGCTCCAAGCTACATTTATCAAGTTGCCGTGATACCATGAAATTGTGTTGCTGTTTTTATGGAGTGATGATGGAGGGAGAGATTTGTCTATCTTTTCTCTTGTTTCCTTCCTTAAAGGCCACTGGTGGTTGATGAGTTGTTAACAGCACATGAAATAAGAGGAAACAGAATATTTCTAGGCATATCATGCTGTCACAACAATGTTTTAAGTCTGGGTTCACACACTATGCATAATGTGGTTTGTCAGATTTTGGGTTAATATATATTAATCCAGTCCTCATGGTTTACAGCCACTTTACTGATAGAACTAACTTTGCATTACTTACTACGGCTAAAAGAAAAAAAAAGTAGATTAAGATCTAAGCAAAAGAGGAATAATCAGCAGTAAGGATGGTGCAGTTACTGCATTATAATTTGGTCCGTGATGATTCAGAGGCAATCCTTAGTCAGAAAAAGTGTAAGAGAGTTAGAGTGAAAAAGTTCTAGCTAAGAAGCAGAGGGAGAAGATTTTGGCTACATGTTCTCAGCAGTGGTGGGTTTCAATTTTTTTTACTACCGGTTCGGTGGGTGTGGCTTGGTGGGCGTGGTGTGGCTTGGTGGGTGTGGCTTGGTGGGTGTGGCTTGGTGGGCGTGGCAGGGGAAGGATACTGCAAAATCTCCATTCCTACCCCACTCCAGGGGAAGGTTACTGCAAAATCCCCATTTCCTCCCGATCAGCTGGGACTCGGGAGGCAGAGAATAGATGGGGGCGGGGCCAGTCAGAGGTGGTATTTACCGGTTCTCCGAACTACTCAAAATTTCCACTACCGGTTCTCCAGAACTGGTCAGAACCTGCTGAAACCCACCTCTGGTTCTCAGCATTTAACCTGGTTTCGTTTTAGAAACATGGGAGAATTTTTCACATGTTGATGAAAATGCCTAAATGAGAACCTAACATGTTACACACACCCTGCCCACTTGTTAAATTATGATTCAATGTCTTATGTAAAATCCAGAAAATGAGCTAGTTCAATGAACAACTTAACTCTGTTGTTAAAATGCATCTTCGTATAATCCAGGGGCTATTTATAACTGAAAATTAAATTGTTTCTTAACTCACGCTTGTTCCTTGTATCTTCAATGCAAGAAAAGATGGAAACTCTTTCATAAAGGAAAAGTATTGATTTTATTTCTGCTCTCCTCTACTGACTGATAAAATAGACTAGATAAAGGGAACTTTGAAACAAGGTCTTAAACTGGTTTATCCTTAACATGCTTGGCAGGTAAAGAGAGATTTGAGGCCAATTCAGTTATGAGGCATTTGACTGGGGAAGCAGGTTTCCAAATATGTGTTTATTCCTGACACAGATGGAAACAAGTGTTGATGATCCTAATTCAACATTCAGAACTGTGTGAATGGTTAGCTTAAAAACATTTTTACATTCCACAACAAACTCTCTTAGAAGAGGAAAAGATCATTTTCATGCACTCCCTCTTCTTTAAATAATGAACATTTGGCAGAATTTCAGGTGCATTAGAAGGTAATATATTACCTGACAATTCTGTATGCCCAATGTTACTTTTTACTGGCAAAGCTAATAGTTCCCTTTCAGAATTACTTTCCCCATAAATTGTGTATTCAGATCTCTGAGTACATTATAAGTTGAGCCACCCTAATGTATGAAACGTGTTATATATGGTCATCTGAAAGAGCTATACTTGTAAACATTTACTTATTTATGACCTGCTAGATCAGGGATCTCTAAACGAGATCCATTTTGCATTAGATTTTCATCAGATGATCTTATCTCATTGCCTATTGTTCAAACATGTGGCTGTTATAACTCATTGCTTCCTTCAGAAATGCCTTCTCTCTCTCTCTATGCATCTTCCTCAGAATGGAAAGAACAATGAAAATTATTCAGAATTTTACTTCCAGACAATTAAAATCTCAAAACAGATATATATCTTTTCCTAATGTTTTCTTCTCATCCCATGTTTGAATACTTGTTCTTCTACAATATATGGTACAATCCAAAATCCTAACAACATTCCTGTGAGGGAGGTTATATTAAAATACAATAGGATCGTTCTGTTAATTTACTGCTTAATATATTGTATTCTTCATGGATGAATACATAAATACGTAAAAAAAATCATCTAGATTAATTCCATTTCATTTTTGTTACATATGCTGTGCGGTAGATCTGGCACTGAAAGGCCTAAAAGAAAATTTCAAATGATATTTATTTAGAAACTTTATATGTCTTTGTACAGGCAAGACTGGTTGGTTGCCATACATAAAACTTGATTGGATTTGACCCTGGCTCTCTCTATTACCCCTGATTCATATTTTTAAATGTTATAAACAATGTCATTTTCCTCATCTTAATTCAAAGATATAGAAATTAGAAAAATATTTATCTCCCTCATACTTTTATCTTTACAATTCCCTGAGGTAGACCAAGCTAGAGGGCACTGTTTATTTCCAAACTAATGCTTTATGGCATTTTATGGCATCATTCAGCCATTATTATGGCAGTATATCACCAAAGAAGGTAGGCTTTGTATTGCTTTAATAATGACTGGGTGACCCTATGAATACCTGCTTGGAAGCAAGTGACTTTCTCAGATCATTCACAGAGCTTCATTATGAAACAGAAATTCTCCTACAATCTTCTGTGTCATGATCTGAGGAGAACTGATACGCTCACTTTGATTAATGAATCAAAGTTTTTTTTTTCTCTTTCCCAGCCGCAATCATATATTTTGGATAAGAATGGATATTGTGTTGTCTGTTTAGTAAACAAGATGTGATGGATGGCTTTAATTATAGCTGAATTTATCTTCTTGTCAGTCTTTGCAAGTGCTATTAACAGCATGTAACCTAAAAATTTAGACATTAGCACAGAATATTCAGGATATCTGACTGCTATGGTTTCCATGTCCTGCTGACAGTCCTCAGTATGAAAAACAATCAGAGAAGAGTTCTCCATTTGGAGGAATTGCCTTTGAAAATGTTAATGAAGTTAGTACATTTATGGGGAAAAGAACCTTAGAACAAAACTCAAAGTTTCTGAATTTGTCAGCCAACTGTTATCACCTGCAATCCAGTACTGTACATGAGTCATTGGTTATTCCCTCTAAAAAGACATGCATTGCATTCAAATTAAATTAAATTACTTAGTGTGAAAGTCACATCTGTACATCATTGCTCATTCAAATTGTGTTTTAAAGCTTGGCTTTTGTTTTTTAACAACTTCAGAACAATGATGTGGAAGAAAACCATCACAGAAACTACTGCTTTTTCAGAATGCCATAGAATCAGATTATCAAATGAGAGTGAGATGAAGCTATGTTTTAGGGTGCAATAACAAATCTGTTTCTTGCTCCTAGATAGAATACTTTATTTGACCAAGTGTGATTAGACATACAAGGGATTTGTCTCTGGTGCATAATCTCTCCTGCAAAACAACAAAGTATTAATAATCATAATAACAAAGTAATAATCATAATAATGATACCAATAAGAGAAGGTGGTGGAACAGATGAGAAGGATAATAGTAATACAGCCATACTACATGGGTAAATATACTTAGTCATAAGACAGTACTGTGAGAATTAGGTGTTTCGCAGAGTGATGAAACAAGCGGGGGGGGGGGGGGGAACTGTCTCTGTGTCTAGTTATTTTGGCATGCAATGCCCTGTAGCAGCATCCCAAGAGGAGAAGTTGAAACAATTTATGCATAGACTGCCAATAATTAACATCAATATCAGGGATTTGTTCCCAGAACAATTATGGGCCAATGAGCGAATAAGTATGAATAAAAGCCCCTCTTTAGATAGCAGGCCTCTCTGAGCCATATGCAATAAATAACTGAGCTGTCCATTTTGAAGAGCTGAAGAAGCTTTAGCATAGTCTCCTTTTACATATATTTCATAGGCCAATTAATCAACCCTACCTCGCATTTGACAGATATTTATGAACAGATAATTCAAGATAAATTCAAATTTTGGGGTCAACCAGTTTATCATTGTATCGTTTCCTGAGATACATTCACATAACATGATGACGATGACAGTATCTGGAATATTTGTGCACTATCTTCTCTAATATTCTTTTCTGTCACTTCTAGAGGTCTGCTTTTCTAAGAATAAAACATGGAATTTATGACCCTGACATCTTTTATTTTATTGACTTTCTTGTATCTAAGTTTTAAGGTGCTGGCTTAGAAAACAGGAGACCGTGAGTTCTAGTCCCACTTTAGGCATAAAAGATGGCTGCCTGTTTTTGGGGCAGTCACTGCTGCCTTACTGGGTTGTTGTTGCCATGGGAAAAAGAGGAGAAGGAAGGAATATTATGTATGTTTGCTGCCTTGAAGTACTTATAAAAAGTAATGAAGGTAATAAATAAATAAAAATAAATTGGGTGCCATCAGATGCCAGAGCTAAAATTAGGATAAGAAATGTAGATTGGTTTCTATCACATTAGCCTTATCTGAGAAGAAAATGTTTCATCCAAATTCTTTTGCAGAGATCTTTATTTGGTTTACTAATATTCTTATCCAAATTAATATTGGATGAGATATTTCTTCGATTTCATCTGTCATGATAATCTCTTCGTATAATAATTGTGTTGATAAATCAATGCAAATCTCCATGTACTTGATAAGAGTGCAACCTCCCCCCTTGCAACAGAATAACACATAGCCTGGATCCCAGTTCAAGGTGGGAAAGCGATATTTTATCTAAGGTCAGAGGTCAAGGATTTGGACTTGCTAGGTTTCATACTCATTCATATGGGCAAGGAACTGAAATAAAATCACCCCGGAAGATGTTTACACAAATCACAGATTGTGAAGAATTTTGCATTATTTGCTGCATGACAGACAAGCAGAAATAGAGCCAGCAACAGTCTTAAGGGGTGACATACCGTAGTAATCCACGCTGTTTATGTTTTCTTAAGTGATACGTTGTCCCTACAACTGTAAGTCCTGAATTCTTTAGTTCCAGCTAGCTATTTACTATGCAGATGAAGGAAGTGCAAATACAAACCAGGATAACAAATACTATCAACTGAAAATCACAGAGAGGGAATGACCATTCCAGAAATAGCATTTATTAAACACAAAGCAAATCATAAATACAAAGGTTGGACCAATGGTTCATTGGACCACTGGGAGTTTATTAGGTTCCTGAAGATGGTCCATTTTGGCATCGATGGCATGGTAAAATCTGCCGTTTTAACACCGATGGCAAATACCCGTGTAGAAAACCAAAGCAAAAACTGCAAGACACAATTAATGCGGATATGAAAACCATCCAGTTGGACCCAGTCGCTGCATTTGAAGAATATATTTTTATTTCATTCTGAACTCCAACAGATACAATCTAGGATTGTACATGGATCTACATGGCTTAGGACCAGTTTATCTGCGTGACCGCCTTCTGCCACACTCCTCCCAACGACCAGTGAGGTCGCACAGGGCTGGCCTTCTTCAGGTCCCAACAGCCAGACAGTGTCGGCTGGCGGGCCCGCGGGGGAGGGCCTTCTCTGTAGCCGCTCTGACTCTGTGGAACCAACTTCCCCCCGAGATCCGTACTACCCCCACCTTACTGGCTTTCCGTAAAGCCGTTAAGACCTGGCTTTTCCGGCAGGCCTGGGGCCAATAATTGATTGATTGGCACATGTATGTTTGTGTGAATGTTTTATTTTAATATTTATGTATTATTAAATTGTTTTTTTTCTATTGTTGTCTTTTTTATATATATACTGTGAGCCGCCCAGAGTCCTTCGGGAGTTGGGCGGCATACAAATTTTGAAAAATAAAATAAATAAAATAAATAAATAAATAAATAGGAGTTTCACGTCTCCCATCATGCTTACAAATATCATGCCATTAATCTTTGTCTTCTATGTAATTTTCTTCAGGGAGGAGAAAGAGAAATATATCTTGCAACATTCTTAGCCAGCAAGGCTTAGGTTAACATAATGGAGTGAACAACAGAATGGGGGAAAAGGTTGGAATTGCCGGATTAAGGTTCTTGTGTACATAGCAGTGAAGACCACTAGCAGGATAAGAAGCCTACATAAAATGAACTAATCTAAGTAAGATGACAGGAGAGGTGCTCCTTCCCATGAGGTGATCTGGGATTTAGAAAAATGCAGCCTTTTTCCTTTTTCCCTGAAAATCTATTATTAACAGAGGGGTCAATTATCATTGGTTTAAAGTGTCAGAAACTTTGCATTCATAATGACATCCTTTCATATACTAATCAAATATTGATTTAGCGCCAAAGTGTTTTGATCTCATATATGAGGCACTGGATTACTGGCAGCAAGTTATGATTTCATACAGCAAATAGCAATTTAAATGACAGAAATCTGGGATTTCATAGTAAAAATACTGGTTTGAGATGAAACCACTGTTTGTGTTTTCATAAAGAAATCTTTGATTCGGTCACACAGACTTTCAATTTCATCCAGAAAATCCTGATTTAGCACACAGAGACTTTTGATTTAGAAGCAGTGTGTCAGGCTCCATTAGTTCTTATGGGAAGAGCTAACGGAGCCTAAAGGAACCATACTAAATAATTCAGCGTGTCATTCTGAGTTTCACTTTGATAGGGAAGCTGAAGTAAATAAATACATTTTGTGCACCTTGCAGTATGTAGCGCTTTACATAAACCCTCTCCAGGGCATCCTCTTTTTTATAACCTGGAAAATAAGAAGTCTAACTATGTCACAAGTAGCCGTCTGTGTGAAGATGGTTGATAGTAATGCTAACAGTGTCAGAAGTAGATTGCGGCTTATTTCCAGTTCTTGCGCAAAATATCATCATTTTGCACAGCTAGATAGCAGCTGCATTTCCCAGTGGTAATGGATTTTTCGCCACCACCTCTGATCTTCTGACTTTCTATGTTTCTAGGTCTCAAGGTGAATGCTTTTGGTAAAGAAGCTGGCTCCTGACATCATTATTTTATGCTTTCAGGTATCTAGCTTTCTTTGGTTGTACCTAACTAATGTCAAGTAGCCAGCAGTTAACAATCTCATAAGAATCTCTTTGTAAGTGATATCCACTGACTAGAGCTTGCCAAAGGAATTGACAGGCTACCCTGCATTTCATTTGCAGGATGTCCATGTCAGAGACAGATTTGCAGAACATACTACTTACATCGCTCAGTAAAGAAATATTCCATAAATAGATGACAATTGTCCCTTTATTAGTACTAATATTAATATTTATATCCTGTCTTTCTATATTAGGTTCCCCAGTTCAACTAATACAGTTTTTAATATGAGTAATACGGTACTAACAAAGCAACAGAGATTGGCTTCAATGAAGCAATTCATAGACTCATAGAGTTGGAAAGGACATAAAAACCGTCCGATTCAATTCACTGCACATTGCAGGATTCACTACGCCATCCCAATCAATGACTGTCCAGCCTCTGTTTGCAAACATCCAGCGAAAGGGGAAGAAACTACTCCAGATGGTAACCTATTCAACTGATTGACAGTTCTTACTGTCAAGACGTTCTTCCAAAAGTTTGGGTCTACATCCTTTAAATTTCATCCCATTAGTTCTAACCTTGCCCACTGGAACAAATGAGGTAAGTCTGGACCCTGTACAATGCGACACTGCGACAGCCCTTCAGATATTTCAGGACATTTATCATGTTCCTTCTCAACCTTTTCTTCTGCAAGCTAAACAAACCTAGGTCCTTTAACCATTCCCCATAGGACTTGATTTCTAATCCTTTCACCCTCTTCTCTGGACTTGCTCCAGTTTATCAATATATTTTTAGACCAGGTTGTGCAGAACTGAATGCAGTACTTCAAGTGCAGTGCTGTTGCACTAATTCCATCTAGCCACCCAATCAGGTTCAACTAGGTCACAGAACCCAATCATCTGCTCACTGCAAAAATCTAAATTGTCATGCTTTTCTTTTCTTGTTTAATATCTCTAAAGGTACAACAGGAATTCTATCTGTCCACTTCATAATTTTATCATGATATCACAAATGTAGATTTGTTTGTAAATAGGTATAGATTGATAGTGGATGGTAGTTGTTGAGGTCTTAAAGGTATTTATTTTATTTTATTTTATTTTATTTTTTGTTTTATTTATTTATATCCCACTTTATTTTTACAAATAACTCAAGATGGCAAACATATCCAGCACATTTTCCTCCTCCTATTTTGCCCACAACAACAATCCTGTGAGGTGAGTTGGACTGAGAGTGACTGGCCCAAGGTCACCCAGCTGGCTTTCATGGCCAAGGTGGGACTTGACATGGTCTTTTGCTTTCTAGCCTGGTGCCATAGCCACTAGTTCAAACTGGCTCTTTTTGCCAGCTTGATGAAGGAGTCTTTTCCATGGGTCTAGAAAATGAAAATATAATCAGTGAACCTCAAATACCAGATGGGTTTCAGAAAGTAAAAGTTAAGGAGTTGGTGTTCTACATTTGCCATGAAGATGTTAGCATACTGTGGAGCTATACACATGCCCGTAGCTATGCCACTGATTTGTAGTTGTTGAGGTCTTAAAGGTATCCTGTGTAGGTATAGGTATATGTTTTTGGCAAAGTAGAGTATCCAAAGTAGATATGGGTCACATAAAGTCATGAAGTCTGGAAGCAAACTGTGTTATCATCACTGATGCTGTTCCTGACGGCTTGAAGCCCATGTTTACAAATGATAGTTGTATATAGAGTGTCAATATCCATGATACTGTAGCTAAAATAGTGTTGTCAAGAAGATTGCCAAAGAATTTCAGTTTTCTTAAGAAGACTGTGGTGTCTCTTATGTAGACGGTGCTGGTAGTATAAGGTCTGAGTTCATAAAATCAGATGTTGCAGCTATTATGGTTCCAAGCTTGAAATAATGGGATTATCTGAATTGTTTGATCTGTGTATTTTTAGAAGGAAGAACTCCTGGAGTGTTTTCTCTATAGTTACGGTCTTTTATGTCCTTAGGAATTTATTTTATAAGGCTGCATAGTTTTTTCTGATATGTTGCTGTGGGATCTGAGAGTAGAAGTTAGTAGAATTTAGCATTGCAAATTTGCTTTTCAGCTTTATTATTTATTATTTATTATTTATTAAATTTGTATGCCGCCCAACTCCCAAGGGACTCTGGGCGGCTCACAACAATATCAAAAACCGTTAAAAAAAAAAAAAAAACCATAATCAAAACAATAAAAAACAGACAAAAACTCATGCATACCGTTACATGGCCGGACCTCGCCAATTACAGAGGCGAGATCAAAGGCCCCAAGCCTGACGGACCAGCCAGGTCTTAACTGCTTTCTGGAAGGCCAATAGGGTGGGGGTAGNATTACATTTGTAAGCCGCCCAACGCCCAAGGGATTCTGGGCGGATCACAACAATATAAAAAACCGTTAAAAAAAAAAAAAACCATGAGAAAAACAATTAAAAACAGTTAAAAACTCATGCATACCGTTACATGGCCGGACCTCGCCAATTACAGAGGCGAGATCAACGGCCCCAAGCCTGCCGGAAGAGCCAGGTCTTCACTGCTTTCCGGAAGGCCAGCAGTGTGGGGGCGGCCCGGATCTCAGGGGGTAGCTGGG
>QLTV01003430.1:71675-100679 GCA_003457575.1 Thermophis baileyi
TCTGTGGTTTAACCCAAAAAACTTTAACCTTAGACTGTCTACTGTCGACCTCACCCCATTCCTAAGAGGTCTGTACGGGGCGTGCATAAGCGCACCAGCGTGCCTACCGTCCCTGTCCTACTGTCCTATTGTCCTCATCTATCTGTATTCACTTTGATTATGTTTATGTTTATACCTATACCTGCTACCTTGTACATGTTTGACAAACAAACAAACAAATAAATAAATAAATAAAAATAAAATAAATTCCCCAGATGTTTGCCAGGCTTAAAGTTGCCAAGGTTGGAGACCCCTGTTCTAGGCTATCCATGGTAGTCTCAGGAATCTTCTCCAAACCAAAGTTCAAAACCATCAACACTCTTTGTGTCCTTTTTCTTCAGCCCAACTTTTGCTTCCACAGAGCCACAAATCATTCCCTGCACAATTCTGATTTTTGTAGGTGTTTACATATCATAGCACTTGAATATCTTTTCCAAGGACTTTACTAGCTATCCTAATAGTCTGTGGTGCATTTTTTTTTTTTTGGACAATTGATTCCTTCACAGTTGATAGGATGAGGGAGAAAGTATCAGTACCTTTATTGCCAATTCTAAGGTTGGTTGTTGTACCTGTTATTGTAATTTTACTCTTCCTTATATTTAAACCTAGTCCTATCGATATAGATATATACAGATAGTCCTCAACTTACAACTACAATTGAGCCCAAAATTTCTGTTGCTAAGTCAGACAGATGGTAAATGGGTTTTGCCCCATTTTATGTCCTTTCTTGCCACAGTTGTTAATTTGTATCACTACAGTTGTTAAGTTAGTAGCAGGGTTGTTAAGTGAGTCTGGCTTCTCCATTGACTTTGCTCGTCAGAAAGTCACAAAAGATGATCACATGACTCTGGGACACTGCAACCAACATAAATATGAGTCAGTTGCCAAGTGTCGGAATTTTGATCACGTGACCATGGGAATGCTGCAACAGTCGTAAGTTTGAAAAACGGTCATAAGTCAGTGCCGTTGTAACTTTGAATGGTCACTAAATGAACTGTTGTAAATTGAGGACTATCTGTACATTCTGCTTTATTTCTATTTCTTAAACAACTACATTTGTTCATGCTTCTTATGTTCCATGTCCTCACTGTAATTCTGTCTTAACAGCTCTGGATTTTCTTTTCCTGCCTGGCAACATCAGCAACTGGACTTTAATCTAATAGTGCATCATAATCACTATTAGTACAGTTCAGTAGTGGGTTTCACTTACCTTCGCTACTGGTTCAGAACTGTGAACGCTTGCGCGCAGACCTGCGTATGCACAGATCATCTGTGATGAAGTCCAGGGGGGTAAGTGGAGCCTCCCACTGCTGCTGCTACCGGTTCGCCTGAACCGGGGCAAACCGGTAGCAATCCAAACTAGATTGCAAAAAATTCGACTTCAGCAACAGAGTGGTCAATGCCTGGAATACATTACCCGACTCTGTAGTTTCTTCCCCAAACCCCCACAACTTTAATCTTAGACTGTCCACCGTCGACCTCACCCCATTCCTAAGAGGTCTGTAAGGGGTGTGCATAAGCGCACCTGCGTGCTACCGTCCCTATCCTAATGTACCCATATATTTGTAAAATTTCTTGTACTCATAACCATGCTTGTACTTATATATTCACAAACATGTTTATACTCTGTTTATACTTTGTTCGTAATCATATATACGCTTGACAAATAAATAAATAAAATAAAAATAAAAATCCACCACTGGTACAGTTCTTCCTCAGTAGTTTGTTGAGTGCCATCCAATCTAAGTGCCCAGCACTTAATGTCAACTGCTATATTATATTATTATATAATATAATAATGTTTAGATATTAGATATTATATAGTAATGTCTAATGTAATATATATTAATAATATCCATTGGTTTTCTTGGTAAAACAGGAGCAGTTTATAGTTGTCTCCTTCTCTGCGGTATAATATTACCAGGGGTGGGTTCTAATTTTTTTCACTACCGGTTCTGTGGGCGTGGCTTATTTTGTGGGTGTGGCTTGGAGGTCAGGTGGGCGTGGCTTCTGGTGGGCATGGCTTGGTGGTCAGGTGACCGGGTGGGTGTGGCCAACTTGTAAAATGTGGTGAAACTCACTTAACAACGCTCTTGCTTAGCAAACAAAATTTTGGGCTCAATTGTGGGCATAGGGTCTTTCTTTCTTTCTTTCTTTCTTTCTTTCTTTCTTTCTTTCTTTCTTTCTCTTTCTTTCTTTCTCTTTCTTTCTTCCTTTCCTTTCCTTTCCTTTCCTTTCTCCTTTCCTCCTTCCCTTGCCTTTCCTTTCCTTCTTTCCTTTCCTTTCTCTCTCTCTCTCTCTTTCTTTCTGTCTTTCTTGTCTCTGTCTCCCTTCCTCTTTCTTTCTTTTTCTTTCTCTTTCTCTCTTCTCGGCAGCGGGAGAAGGAAGAAAGTGCTCTGGGACTGGGAGGTCGGTGCGTCCTCTGTCATGTGCCATCCTGGAGCGCCGTTGCTGCCACTGCCACCAATCTTGCCTTCCTGGCTTCAGCACCGGGACCAGCAAAGAAGCGCGGTTGAACGGGGCCGGGGTGTTAGTGCAGGAGCAGCGAGGAGTTCAGGGCAAGCAGCAGTTCATCTTTGTGCATGGAGGGCAGGCGAGGGGAGGGCAGGGGGTCCCCCGCCCCCAGCGCCCCTCTTCCGTGCAACCTGCTGCTGCCGAGCGGTCTCCTTCACATCGCCCGCTTCGCTTGTGGGGTGGATGGGCTGGAATTTCCACACTTCTTTGCTGGCGCGGTTGAACGGGGCTGGGGCCATTCCCCCCCTTCAACCTGCCTGAACATACAGCCGCCGTGCCCGCCTCTCGCCTGTTGCGGCTCCAACGGCGTCAGCATTGGCAGACGCGGGCTCATCTGGAGCTGCTCCCCTGCAGCTGAGACCTTGGCTTGTCCCTGTTGCCCCCATGTGTGAGGGAGCAGGACAGGCGAGCCATTCCCCCCCCTCCGCCCTGCCTGAACATACAGCCGCCGTGCCTGCCTCTCGCCTGTCACGGCTCCAATGGCGGCGGCTTCAGGTGACATGGGCTCATCTGGAGCTGAGCCCATGGCTTGTCCCTGCTGCCCCCGGGTACGAGGGAGCTGCTCCAGATGAGCCATTCCCCCCATCGCCCTGCCTGAACATATAGCCGCCGCGCCCGCCTCTCACCTGTCATGGCTCCAACAGCAGCGGCGTCAGGAGACGCGGGCTCATCTGGTGCTGCTCCCCTGCAGCTGAGACCTCGGCTTGTCCCTGCTGCCCCTGGGTGCGAGGGAGCAGGACAGGCGAGAGGCGGCCGCGGCGGCTGTATGTTCACGCAGGGCATGCGCAGTGCTGAAAAATCCAAAAAAATCCCCCCCAAAAAAAGCCGAAAACAAGACAGCAATGCATGTGCAGTGCCGGAAACTCGGCTTCTGTGCATGCGCAGAAGAAAAAACCCAGAAAAATTCAAAAAAAAAAAATTCAAAAAAAATAAATAAATAAATAATAAAAAAAGAGAGATGGTGCCCACGGACCAGCATCGATGGAACCGGATCTGTGACGTCACTGTGATGCCACCAGCAGGTCACTACCGGTTCGGGTGATCCGGTCCGAACCGGGAGGAACCCACACCTGAATATTACCCTTTTGTCATCTTACTAAAATGCTCATCCACCTCCAATACCTTCTTATATCACAGCTGCCTGATATAGGTGGCTGCTTCCTTTGGCTGAGCAGCTGAGATGATCTTACTTCTAGTGCTCTCCTCCAATTTTTTTCTACAGGATTGGATAATTTTTGGTGCAGAGATTATACAGGGAAGCAGTAATCATCAAAAACGAACCTACTGAATCAGATGGTCTTCTATGAATTTAACAGTTCCTTCTTTCAAGTACAAGCACCATGTTTTCATAAATATTGACCACTCAAATAATATTTTGTAAATGTCCTTATTTCTCACCATATTATGATATCCATATTGCCCTATTGAGACTCCTCTTATTCTGTCCCTCTCTCTGTATTGGTTTGGCTGTTCTTTATGAAAAAAGAAAACCGTAACTCCTTTAACCTGTGTCCAAAGTTATATAAAATTACTGTCAGAAGGAAGCTGTTGAGAGGACAGAATATCTGCTGTAGGATTGTGTATGCAGTTCACCTGAGCTTTGAAGACTGCCCTAAAAGTGCTCCAGAATCCCACAATTGCATTAATATGCTTGACTTCCACTTATCATACCTTAGGTTCCTTGGATTTATTAATATCAAATCTGCCAGAGGCCATCACTGATGTCAGACTCTTTTTTAAAAATATATATAAAGAATTCTTTGAAGTTAGAGCTCTTAAAATGGAAATAATATAATTGTCTGAATAAATCCCAGAAGTTGCTAGAATGTCAGAGAAATAGATTAATCAAAGAACTGTCTTTTTTTATTCCCCCCAATCAGAATTTTAAATATCAGGATGGTCTTTAAAATTCTCCTGGGACATTTAAAGAATGCTAATGAAACATATCATTGCAGTTCATTAAAGTTGGAAGACAGACATGTGAATACCCTCAAAAGTATACAGATAGTCATACTTATGTTGTATGGAGCAAGTTAATGCAAGACGAAACTGGAAATGAATTACCATCCCCAGAAGGTCAGATCATGTTAAGACCAATGTCTGAATGATCAACAAGCTCCACATAGATTATGTGCTAGATTTGGAATAATCTAATAGAACCACTGCCTGCTTGCTATATATCATCTTTCAATCTGGACTTGCTCCCAAGAAAAAAATGCAATAAAATAAATACACCTTAACATATGAAAGTTTACTGTATACAGCCATGCATACATGGGTCCAACTTGTATATATTTTCCATTCTGATGGGGTTAAACATATTGCAAGCCCTTTGGTCACATAGGACTTTTATATATACCATATATTCTTTTATATATACCAAAAAATATCCATATACCTATTGTTTTACTGTACAAATACAGTCAATAGCCAGAAATCTACCTTACACCATGAAGTAAAGATTTAATGAAAAAAACTTACCTTTTCTGGATCAAATTCAATTCTTGGTGGTCAATTCTTTGATGTAGCTTTCTAGGCAAGAAAATAGAAGTTTGTCATGACCTGATTCTGGGGTCTTTTTCAACTTCCAAATCTAACCTCAGCTCTGGAATTTTCTCATGATTGCCCATCCAATATCTCACCCTGCTTAGCTTTTCAACATCAGCCAAGATTAGCAAAGTACTGCTATTTTGCTGTATATAATGTAAAATGGCCTGATTTAAAGGGTCAGTCGGCAAAGACAGCCTTTCTTTAGGTTGAGATAGCAAAGCTTGAACATATCATATTCTCTTCCAATTGTTCAGATTTCTAAAATATTAGCCCTACTTTTTATTTAGTACAGGACAGTTAAGATCTCATCATCTTTATCTTGATGCTAAATAATTCGACTCTAATCATTCCTTTCTACATTTGCAGATACTGTAATTTTCTCTCAACTGTGTACTCTGCATAGTATGTATTATAAATTAAACCTATTTTGGGGGAAAAGCTATTTCTTTTCCATATATTGCTAATGATGGGTTGAAGTTAGTATAATCATAACTATATCATGAGATATTAATATATAAAACACACATAATCATTAAATATTTCATGTGGATAATGTTTCAGTGTGAGTCAGATCTAACAGATGCTTGAATTAAAAGCAAGGCATTCAAATACATTAAACAAAAATTCTGCAATATTCATTGCAAATTGTACCTCAGTCAGATCATAGTCCTAATAAGCAGTTACTAAGTGGAAAATATATGAAGATTTTGTCCAAATGATTTCCAATTTTTATCGACTTACTGCTAGAACAACAATAATTTTAGTATAGGACTTATTTATTTCCCCCTCTCTCCTGTGAATAATCCACCCAGAATCACTCGGCACAGTGAGACAGGCGGCATATAAATTTAACAAACAAACAATCTTTGTGACACAGGTATGGCTTTTAGTTTTTCCACAATTACTTCCTCAACTATAAAACACTTAACTATAGTCACCATATAGGGGAGATAGGTGGCATAAAAATGTAATTAAAAAATAAAGAAATAAACACACTTTTCAAATTGTCTGTTATAAATGTTGCAACCTATTTCTGCTGTCTTACTGACTATAAGGCAAAGGCATCAAATTAAACATACAGGAAGTCATAGGTCTCCCTTTGAGATGCATTGCTCGAAAAGACCCAGACTGGTAATTACTAAGTGGTTCGATTCTGCATTGTGCCCTGTAAAATTAGACTAAAAGGTATAGTGGAAACAAATGAAAGTGATGGCAAAAGAAAGGAGCTATGCGAAATGATTGCATACAGGAGTTTTGCAAAATCTTGTGATGGGACAGGATGATCAGACAGACAGACAGACAGACACAGACACAGACACAGACACAGACACAGACACACACACACACACAGAGGGGGGGAGAGTGAGTGAGAGAGAGAGAGAGAGAGAGAGATTTTATGATTCTGTAAAAAACTGCTAATGCAATCATAGCACAACAGTGGAAGTTAAGATTTATACCTTCAAAAGAAGCATAGATAAGAAAAGTTTAACACACTAAAGAAATACTAATTAACATGAGTTATTCAAATAGTTATTCAAAAAGAGATTACCTTTATGTAATATAGCAATTGTCTGAAGTGTGCAAAATTCTAAAATATGAATAACAATTTCAGATATTTGTTCAGCTATGAATTCGTATGCAAGGGCAAGACTATACCCTTTTTACTGTAGTTTTAAACAAAATAAAATTATTTACTATTTATTATAGTTTTAAAATAGTTACAACTTTCAGCAAGGTTGTATTGCATTTTATGCAAATGAATTGATGTTCATGACAAGCATACTGTACTGAGTACATAAGATGGCTTAATTGTTGGTAATGGTACTCACATATTATAAGAATTGGAAATATAGGGTAATTTTGAGGAGAAGAGCAAAACATGGTACAGTCTGTATTTTCCATAAAAGACAGCCCTTCCATAATTTCACAACTGGTAATTTGAACTCCAAATATATGTGCTTTAGCACAGATTGTCTGATATTACTAATAGGCACAAGTCAATGCTCCTATCTTCAGTCAAGCCTCTGTATCTTACATTATTCCACATCACATATTCAACTAACAATCTCGGCAATATTTCATCCATTTAAGGAAATGTGGAAAGTTGCTAGCTCAATTTATCTCCATCCTTCAACCATGGAGAAATCTGATTTCAGATTAGAGGCATTCCCTGCCTTTCCTCCTCTATAATGGTACAAATCTTAAAACCTTAACTCAAAATTCAACAGGAGGAAGGTACCTTTGATTCTTTGACATTTTATAGAGAAGCAGTGTGATAAAAATGCATTTTCTTGCCAAGAAAGATGACAAGAAACAGGACAGTTTGGCTTTACCTGTTATTTTTATTATTTTTACATACCCATATTTTTCGGAGTATAAGATGCTCTGGAGTATAAGACGCACATTAGTTTTTGGGGAGGAAAACAAGAAAAAAAAATCTGCCTCTGCCTACCAGCATCCATTGGTATTCATCTGGCTAGCGTCCTTGCAGCAAACAGCAAATGGCCTGGTCAGCTTCAGCATGTTATCACAGGCTGATTCAGCATGAGCAGCTGATTGGTGGTTGGATCGGCCTTCCGGAATACCGCCAATCAGCTGTTCCAGGCTGTGAGGATCGCCACAGCCCATCGCTGTTGTGGCTTGCCCCCGTCCCGTGCAGCTGCTCATGGATCCGGACGACCAGGAACAGTCCATAGGGTGGCAAGAGCGGTCTGTAGCGCCGGCACCAGAGTCCGAGACCGAAGAGGAAGCAGGGCCAGAGGACGATGCGCAATCAGGGCCTTCTGCACCTCCTCAGCAGGAGTTCAATGACTCCAGTGAAGAGGAGGGGCCTCTGATTGATGCCAGAGCATGCAGGGCAGCTAGCCGGCAAGAGTGGCTGTGTAGAAGGAGGTCTCCTCTAAGGTAAACTTGCAGGCAGAGGGGCCACGCCCTAAGAGTATATAAGGGTGGATCACAACACACACTTTTGCTGAAGACAATTTTGTTTATTTGGAATCCCGGCCAAAGTGTTCTGTGCTTGAAAACAAGCACTTTGGCAAAGAATTAGTATTCACTTTAATACTAAGCAATTTTTATTATTAAAGCCTTTTTTTTTAAATAACAGTTTGTGTGTGTGTCGCTTTCTGGGGGTTTGCCGCGCTGGGTCACAACAATCGCTGTCTCCGCACGTCATGTTTTTGGCCTCTGCATGTCACGTTTTCACCCTCTGCATGCTCCATTTTAGACCTGTTCCAGGCTGCCGGGATCGCCACAGCACATTGACGCTGATCGCCGCCTCCACACATCGCATTTTCGGCCTCCGTACACCCCGTTTTTGGCCTCCGCATGGAACTGCCCAAAAATGCGACATGTGGAGGCCGAAAACACGACGTGCAGAGGCGGTGATCGGCGGCAATGTGCTGTGGCGATCCCCGCAGCCTGGAACCGGTCTAAAACGGGGCATGCGGAGGCCAAAAATGTGACACACAGAGGCCGAAAACGCGATGCGTGGAGGCGGTGATCAGCAGCGATGTGCTGTGGCAATCCCCGCAGCCTGGAACGGGTCTAAAATGGAGCACACGGAGGCCAAAAATGCGATGCGCGCAGGCCGAAAACTGCTGAAGGGTGGGGGCCGGTCGGTGGGCGGGGCTTTGGCAACATTTGATGTATAAGACGCACCGCAATTTTCATCCACTTTTAGCGGGGGGGGGGGAAGTGCGTCTTATACTCCGAAAAGTACGGTACCTGTTTCATATTTTCAGTAATATAGCTACTATTTCATATTTTAACTACTTCATATAAAATATATTTAATACTCCTCTGCACGTGTACCAAGCAATATAGGTCAGTTCTTGGCAATGAAGAAACCACTGATGCAATATATTATTCTGTGTTTAAATATAGTTTGTTTTATTTATGCTTATGAAACCAGCCTGAAGCAGACATGATCACAAACAGGGAGAGAAACTCAGCATGAAATCCTTCATGAACTTGCCCTGTCTAAACAAGTAATAGAGAAATTTTTTAATAGACCCAAATAACCTGTGAGTTCAAAAGGCTTACCCTCCATGACACCAGCTCTTGCACTGTATGACAATAATTTTCAAAACTTGATATAATGATAAAAGGGTCAAAACCTTAACAAGTAAGACATCCTTCCATTTGCTGCATAGTCCTAAAATGAAAGAGGGCAATCAAACTTGTCCAATTAGGGAAAGGGCAATAATCTCATTTTTTAGCAGCTGGAAACCCCTTTGGACTTTTGGCTGAAGAAAAAAAAATGAACTTAAGATTTATGGCTTTAACGATTAGGAAGGTAGCTTATGGCAAGAAGAAAATCACAGTGTAATCTTAGGGCTAAATATAAATTCATTTTTTAGCTGCTGTTAAGAAGATCAGAAGCTACTTCTTTATAATCCTTTCTTTTCTTTCTCTTTTCTTTCTATTCTTTTTCTTTTTCCTATTTTCTTCACTGTCCATTCAACATTTTTTCTTTATTTTCTTTACTTTTCTCTAAAAATTTGTATTGCTTTTATCTTGTTAAAGATTTCTTTAATGAACTTTGATATTTACAAAAGAACCTTGTAGCAATTTGAAGGAAGGCTCAATTGTTGCAATGTTGATTCCTTTAAGTTTTCTCACAGGATTGCTGGCAGAATATACAAAGGGAAACCAGAACATTAATTTTTTTTTCTGCATTTGTTAATGTTCAAACAAACCGGAAAACTGTGGTTTAACAGCTGACCATACACCAGCATATGAAATGGTGATTGGATCAGTGTCCGAATTCAGTTTAACCCAATTGTCTGCAAACAGTCTGTCTTTTGAAAATGCTTTCTAGAGTAGCTTGGTTTTCTTGGAATGCTGATCTTACAGACCCTTGGTTTAGTGAGATAAATGTCAAGGTGATGAATTATGATAGCTATGTAATGGAACAAAGGGGATACTGAGAAACAATAGCCACAGGTAATGGTATTTTTGAGGAAACCCTGAGTGTAATTTCAGTTAACATAACAGACATTGCATATAATATAGTGCTTGCTTTTATTTATTTGGGCTTTCATGGTCTTTAGGATCAGCATTAAAGGTTACAGAAGAAATAAATATGCATAAAGTGATGGAGACATTATTGCCTAAAAGCACTGTAGTGGTGAATAGTTTTCTATATCAATATTTAGATGGAACTATTATCTGTATGTTTACCCTAAGAGAAAAGGAAATGATCGAAGGCTACAATTTACTTTCAAAGCTTATTTTATGCATGGCATTATTGCATAGCAAATATCAGCACTTTTTCGTCTCTCCTCTCTTTCTGAATGCTCTGTGGGATTAAAGATTTAACTTCATTTAATGTCACACTGCTTTATGCTCCCATTTCTCTGGATAAAGATAACTAACTTCAAGCATAAGGCAATAAGGATATCACTTAGAGGTGCAATTTTATTTGTTCTTTGATCCAATATCAGAGCCTCTGTCAAAGAATTTATTAACATTTTGTTAACTGAGATTGCACTTTGGAACTAACATTTTTATGTTAGGATATTCTCAAAAGTCAATTACATAGACTCCAAACCTAATCTGAGATCACACTAGATGCTTGCTATAACACAGTTTGTAATAGAAATGCTTGGAATGTTACATAATTATACTTTAGGCATTTGCACAAGGATAAACAAACATTTTTTTTTTGTTTAGTTTCAGACAACCTCTTATGTTTAAAAGTAATTCTTGTCAAATGCTTAAACTACTCACAAAATGGGAAATACTATTTTGAGAGGGGAGGAAAAATGCAGACAATCCTACATTTTTATGTATCCTGTCCAGCAGGATATATTTAATGAATCTTCCCTCGTTGTTTTTCTTTAGATCATTTTTCGTTGCTTTTTCCCAAATTAAGCCACAACACTTTGCAGTAAAAAGCAACTATTCCACGGAGACAATCTCAATTCCTAATGACAAAGATCAGTAGTGCATCAAAACCATTTCCTTCACAGCATTAAGATAGTGGTTTCCCACTGTCTCCTTCTACTTCCTGGTACATAGCACACAGCCATGGATTTCTCTGGTGATTTCCCTGATCAAAGTAATGAGCAGAGCAGGCCCAGTTTTTCAGATACTATCAGCTAAGGTCAGTGCCGCCACCACCAAAAATGTATCTTTAAAGCCCAAATGCACACAGTTGTTTCTCTATAAATAGCAGAAAGCACATAGTAAAATCAGGATTATTATTTTTTTTACTCAGCCTAGAGGAAGTCAATGAGCATACATTACATTTCTACATTTGGAAATTCAGCTTCCCAAATTGCACACAAGTTGTACATTTAGAAAAGCAGTGACTAGCGGAATAACTGAGCTTGCTGATGACTCTAAATTGTTCACAGTGGTAAATACAATAAGGGACTGAAAAGTGCTCTAAATAGATTTTTGCACATTAGGGGAGTAGGTGTCAAATTGGTAGATGTCATTCAACACGAGCAGGTGTAAAGTGAGGCATATTTGGTGCCAAATATCCTAGCTACACATACAAATTAACAGGATCAGAACTAGCAGTGTCTGAGGAGGAAAGAGATCTTGGAGTAATGGTTAACAGTTCTTTGAAGGTGTCGGCACAATGTGCATCTGCTGTAGAAAAAAAAAAAGGCCACAGCATGTTAGGGATAATAAGAAACAATATTGAAAATAGAGATACCAGTATCATAATGTTCTTATATAAATCAATGGTGTGGCTCCCCTCTGGAATATTGTGTACAGTTTTGGTTGCTGTACCTCCACAAATATACAACAGGGCTAGAAAAGTTACAAATTAGGGGACTTAAGATGATCAACGAGTTGGAGTAGCTTCCCTTCAAGGAAAGATTGTGACATTTACGATTTTTTGGTCCAGAAGGCAAGCAAATGAGATCAGACATGAGTTCAAAATTTGTGTGGATAAAGTAGAAACGGATATGCTACTTTCACCTTCCTAAAATATTAGAATGAGAAGTCATCAAACAAAATTGAATCCTGGAAGAATCAGGACAGGAAAAAGGACAGATTTCTTTCTTTCTTTTTTTTAACACAAAAAAATAGCCTAATTCAACTTTGAAATTTGCTGTCCCAAGATGTGGTGCTGGCTATCAGCTTTAGAAAAAGGGTTGGATGAATTCACTGAAGTCATGGAGATCAAGGGCTATTAGCTTTGATAACAGTGACTGGTTCTGAAGGCCATTCGCTGGAAGGCTAGTGGTCTTCCCAGAGATGATAGATAGATAGATAGATAGATAGATAGATAGATAGATAGATAGATAGATAGATAGATAGATAGATAGATAGATAGATAGATAGATAGATAGATAGATAGATAGATAGATAGATGGATGGATGGATGGATGGATGGATGGATGGATAATTTTAAAATTTTCCCTCTTTTTAATCACCTTCTTCACCAATTTTTTCTCCTTATGTTATTTTATGTTTTATCAATCTTTTAAAACTCAGTAAAGTTGTTTGGGGAAAAAAAGAATTCCAAGACCAAATTTCATAGTATTTTGGCTTGTCTGTAGGTTAATATCAAATCAAGAACAGCTAAACCCTTCGTGCCTTTCTCATGGAAGCTGATAGATATTTTTCTGAAAGGGGAAAATTGACAGTTGATGAATCAAGATTTTTCTGGAAGGAACATGTTTAGCCATCTGTTTTCCCACCAATGTCACCATCACATTTACTTCCTGCTTTTTTTAAATAATTGCAATTTGCTTTTGGAAATATCAGCCTATCTTCCTCCTACTTGTATAATAGGTACGAATAATACTGCTTTTATCCATTCTTCCATTTATTCCATTTCAAATATTCTGAACAGCACCATTAAGTCCTTTTATTTGGATTTCTGTGCAGATGTGATATTTTTAACATTTAATGCTTCTGTTTCTTTTAAGTAAATTATATCCTTTAATTACTATAGTGCAGTAATCAAAATAATCTCAACGGGTCTCAATTATACTAATTAAACAACTGATGTATTCCTGTTCTCAGTTTATTTTCCTTACTCTGTGCATTAGTACATAGACAATGAAGGTACAAGCATCAGTGATACAAACTAATATAAAATAAAAAAAATGAAAGGAAAAAAATAGAAAAGAAAAAAAGATATGAAGAAATAGTTTCCAATCTTTACAGCAGTTATAAATATAATTATAAATTTACCTCTTTCTCTAAAGTTACATTATAGCACTCTTTTTTATATAATCTATCCTGCCCTATCATCAAAACCAAAAATCACAAGTTCATTTTTTTTCTGTTTCATGCAAAAAGTCCATAGAGGGCTTCTAGTCAGCAATAAATAAAGAACTCTCTTATGGATTTTCCTTAGAACAACTTTATTGTCACTTTGAATGTACACTATTTAGCATACATTAAAAATGAAATTTCGTTGCATACAGCTCTCAAAGGATCACCACCTCCAATGTACACTTCATAAACATGACTAAATAAATAAATAAATAAATAAATAAATAAATAAATAAATGCAAAATTATGCATATACCCACATATATTATATGACACAGAGAAACAACACACTCTAGTTCCGATGTATACATGTACATGGCGAGAAAAACGAATCTTGCGAGTTTACCAGACGGATGGCATAGGGAACAAAGCTGTTACAGAATCTGGTAGTCCTGCTGGAAATACTTGGAAACCTCCTCCCAGAGCAGAGCAACAGAAACAAACCATAAAGTGGGTGTGTGGGATCTCTAACAATGCTTCAAGCTCTAAGCACATAGCGCTTATAAGCAGTATCCTGAATGACAGGAAGCGAGCTTCCTATAATCTTCTCGACTATCCTTACCACTCTCTGAATGGACTTTCTCTCTGAGGCACTGCTGCCACCAAACCAAACAGTGATGCAATTTGTTAAAACACTCTCAATTGTGCCTCTGTAGAAAGTGGCCAGAAGGAGAAAGATGTGCTCTCCTCATCCGACGCAGACGCTGGTTTGCATGCTTCACTAAGGATGACGTGTGGAGAGACCAATTCAGATTGTTAGTTATCTGCACCCCAAGATACTTAATACTGTTGACCACCTCTACAGCTGCATCCTTGATACTGAGTGGAGTATGACTATGCTGGCTCTTTCTCAAATCTACAATGATCTCCTTTGTTTTATTAACATTTAGAACCAGGTTACTTTTATTGCACCAGTCCACCAGAGCCTTCACCTCTTCCTTATTTGATCCCTCTGATCAAAGAAGTCAGTTTAACCATATTAACAAGTTCCATCATTTTCACTAACCATTCTTTCATTGTGGGTAGTGCCAAATCTTTCCATCTTTGTCATACAATAATCTTAATGCAGTTATCATGTACAAAAACAAAGTTCTATGACTTTTTCCCAACTGTTTGTCCATCCATGCCAAAACTTCTGCTCTCAACTGTACATTAAAATAGTTGGAATCATCACCTAGATCAGGTGTCCCCAACCCCCAGGCCGTAACCCACTACCGAGCCAGGCCATGCGAGAGGTGGGTTGGTGTGCATGCCGCACTCAGCTCAACTCATGCAAGCTGCAGGGCGGCCCACCTGCGCATGCACACACAGCTCAATGTGTATGTGCCGGCCCGCTGCTCATGCGAGTTGAGCTACACGCACACATGCACACCAGCCCACCATTTGCGTGGCCCAGTTCCCCTCCCCAGTCAGGCCACCAAGCCACAAAGGTTGGGGACCATTGATCTAGATGAGGGGATTGAAGGGATGCTCATCAAATTTTCAGATGACACAAAGCTGGGGGGAAATATTAACATTTTAGAAGATAGACTCAAGATTCAGAAGGACCTTGACAGAGCACTGGGCCCTGTCTAATAAAAAGCAGTTTAGTTGGGGGGGGGAAGGTCTTGCAATTAGGCAGGATAGGGTCAGGATAGAAAGTACTTGAAACAAAGTATTCTCTGTAAGAAGAATCTAGCTATCCTGGTGGATCACCACTTAAGTATGAGTCAGCAGTGTACTGCAGCTACCAAAAGAAGCAATGCAGTCCTGGGCTGAATCAACAGAGGGATAGTATCAAGATCAAGTGAGGTGATAGCACCACTCTATTTTACTGCCCTGTTGAGGCCCCATTTGGAATTCTGCCTCCGATACAAAATACAGTACAAAAAAGGTTCCTAGAAATAGCGCAGAAAAGAGCATCAAGGATGATAAGGGTTCTGGAGGCTAAATTCTATGAAGAACAGCTAAAGGAACTAGGCACGCTTAGATTAATGAAGAGAAGACTGAAGGGAGACATAATAACAGTCTTCTAATACTTGAAGGGTTGCCACAAGGAAGAGGGTATCAATTTATTGTCCATAGCACCTGAGGATAGAAGCAGAGGGGGGAAGCTCATAAGAGAGAGACCCAACCTGGAAATGAGGAATTTACTGATAGTGAGAACTATTAAGCAGAGGAACAGCTTGCCTCCTGGACTTGTGTGTGCTCCACTGCTGTTGGATTTCAAGAAAAGATTGGACAACCATTTGTCCAAGAAGCTATGAGGACTTGTAAAAGGCCCCTTCCAATCCTGTGATTCTATGAGTATGTATATTTGAATCCAGAATTTTGTAGGTTTTTTACACATCTGCCAAATATGATAAAATGTCCCTTCCTGTTCCCTCTCATTTCCAACATAAATTTGAATTGCCTTTATACATTCTAGACAGTGGTGGGTTGCTCCCGGTTCGGGCCGGTTCTTAGAACCGGTAGCAGCGGCGGCGGGAGGCTCCGCCCACCCACCCGGGACGCTTCTGCACATGCACAGAAGCATCGCGCGAGCGCGAACCGGTAGTAATGGGTTTTAGAACCCACTACTGATTCTAGACATTGGTGAAATATACCAATGGTATAACATTTTATAAACATTTTCTTTAAGATTATAACATAGTGTAAATTTCAATCCTTTCAACCACATATTTTCCATTGTTCCATTTTTAACACACTTTATCATACAAAAGGAAGGAGTATGTATGTTTGTTTGGTATATTTGCCATCTTTGGTTATTTATAAGGCCAGTTATAAATATATAAAATAGTAATAATAGGCCCTTGGGAAGGACTCAACAACCAGATAAATATGCCAAATTCAATCTAAACGTCTGGCTGACTATGCAATGAACCATAATAATTCTCTCACTTGTTCTTCTGTTTCAAATTTCAATAAATATTTATACATTTAACAATTACATGTTCATCATTTGTACCCAATACTATTTCAAACTCAGTCTCACAATGTTCAAAAGTATAACTCTTCTGTACATTTTAAATCTAATAACTATAAATAAGAGAACCATTGGCAACTATAGCCCTCTGCCACCAGTTCTTGATTTTATATTAAATTTTCACCTCACAAATCTTACAATATGATACCCATTTGGGTTTTCCTATTATTTCTCATCTATAAAATGCTTCTTGTACTGAGAATCACAAATCTGTTTTAAGGCATAACCTGGATTTGTGTTTATTCCACATTCTCAATATGGCATGTCTGATATAATTATTTTTGAAATCCATATTAATTTTGACTTTGTCATTTTCAACAAACTTCTCTAAAAAAGGGAAAGTTGAAGACAGGGCAATAATATAGTTGATTCTATGGTTAACATTTCTTCTTTACGCAAGAAAAAGCACAGGCGAAAAATTTCTTCTTTCTATTTGAAGCCATTCATTATGGCCTAGCTCCAGCCTGCCATCCCCTCCCTAGCTTCCCATACATTCCAGATTGGGAAGGAGAGAAGCCCAGAGATGACAGAGGTAACCTCTGTCCATTTCCTCAAGTTCAACAGATTTAAAACCTTTCCACATGATGTAAATATCAGCCCACCAAAGACATCAACCCATTTCCAATCCACATCATTTCAAATCTGTTTGATCTCAGTTACATGTTCACGTTGGTGCGAGTGTGCTAATTCCCATTTAAATTCCCATTTTGATTTACAATGGGGAAAGGATGCCATATGATGCTTTTTATCAGATGGGCTACCCTCGGTCATAACATTTCTGTATTTGGATTGAGTAATGGTGGGCACACCTTAAATAAAGTTCATATTGTAAATTATGTTATCAGTATGCCTAAGTCTCTATGTTTGTCTTCTTTAACCTTGATTTCTAATCATAGACATTTACATATCTGTGGATTGTCTCATCAGTTCCAAAACAATTATTCTTTTTTTGGCTCATTCAAAGTATCCATATAACTGAAGCATACATACCAGCATAATACAGTAAGCATTTTTGAGAGCAAAGTGGACTACATTTCCTTTTTCAGAAGAGAATAGGAACTCATGTTGCCTGGCAATCGTTAATTACTACATTACAATTAAACATTAGGCCAAGCCAGTGAAGCTTTCTTCGTGTATCCCAGCTATTTAATGGAAGTTGGCCTAAAAGACATGAGTTCATCCTTCCATCCTGAGATCACTTGTTTTCTTAGCTGCCAGGCTTGGCATGTCTTCCTTACACTTGGCAACCATACGTCTTTATGGGAATGACACAGATGGATGGCTTTACTTATCTATTTTGTATTTCATTCTTGGTCTTGGTTTTAAAACCCTGGAAGTTACAACTTCCTAAGACATGATGCCAAGAAGCCTGCTAGCCCACAGAAGCCAGCAATCTTAAGAGTGCCAGCCTTGTTCACATCATAATTCTTGCCAGATAGTCCCAGAAGCAAACATCCTTTCACAGAAAGTCTGCCAAGAAACAGGCCTGCCTATGGATGTCAGCAATCCCAGAATTCCAGTCCAAAGATTGTCACATTGGCTTTTTCTTTGCTGGATAATTGGAAGTTCTGTGTTTGTAGCCCATATAGCAGCATGCCCATTCCAGCCCTTTCCTTTTCTTCCTATTACTAGTCACATAGTCAGAAAAGTCTTCTGAGATGCTTTTAGCTTTTCTTGTGAGCCTAACTTCCTTTTGTGCAATCTTCTTTCTAAAGGGATTGGCTATCTGCTGATGTGATTATATCTATCTTCCATTTCCTATACTGGACTTTTTAACTCTTGACTCAGTCAAACACTTCCTATGCATTCACAAGAGCTTTCATAAACTGTTTCTTCACCCCTTCCCCAATCTTTGATCTCGCTGGAATTGTAGGATAACTTCTTTTTCCAGAAGCTCTATTGAGCTTTTTGCCATTTATTTCCAATTCTTTAAATCCTTAAACTTATTGTGAATTATTTTTTACTCAAGAATGAAAGTAAATTCACTAGGTGGCATTTCAAATTAGCCATTCTGAAGGTCTCTAAGAGCTTTAATACAGTTAAATAGACAATTTTCAAAAATGATGAGAAAGTGAGGTTAGCGAGCCCAGTGTTCTTTAAAACAGGGGTACCCAACTCCTAGGCCATGGTCTGTGGCTTGTTAGGAACCAGGCCGGGCATGCAGCTGGTGAATGAGCAAAGCTTCATCTGCACATGCATTGGATCTAGGTTGCACACAAAACCATCCTCTTCCCCCTCCAGTAAGTGGAAAAATTGTTTTCCATGAAACTGGTCCCTGGTGCCAGAAATATTGTGGACCGCTGCTTTAAAGGACTCTGTTAAGGTTGTGAGCATGATGGCTGATCCCTTTGTCTCCCAATGACCAAACTCACAGGAGACCAATGACATGTGGTCTCATGAAGACCAGTCATACTGAGCACATGTGAGTAATCTCCTGTTCTCTCCTTGTCCGGACAAGTTCCAAAAAACAAGTCCATTTGTGAGTTCTTTGGTCATTGCTGCAGACATCATCTCTGCTTTTTTATGGAGATGCTTTGTTTGCCATACCCCAGAGGTCATTGAACTAAAGTTTTCAGAAGGTTGCAGATTCTATAACCCTGTTTGTGACTGACCCTGTATTTAAAGAAACTTTAATGTTTTCTGAAGTCTGAAACTCCTGGACGGCTGCAAAATTTCAGAAACCATGGAAGAATCTTAATATGATCTTTCAAATCATTGTTCTTGGGAAAAGATAGAAGAGGATTCCTCCAACTCCATGCCTCTACATTTCAGCCCTGCTGGTTCCTGACCATAGGACACATCATCATCATTTTTACACATCCTGTGCTATTCTTACCAGGTTCTTTTCTCTGCTATTTGTTTTATTTGCCAACTTGTCCAATTCTGCCAACTGCCTTCCTAATAGCTTGGTTTGGTCTCTCATCTCCATTACTCCATTACTTTGCCAGCCTGGCCTCCTTTATCAACTCTGCCAACTTGTCTGATTATACCTTTCACTATCTGGCACAGTCTCTCCATTGTGGAAGCCTGGTGTAGTAACATGTACCTGCAGTAACTCTAGCATCTATCTGCGATATCATTGCTTATAGCTGCAGGGAAAGTCTTCTGAAAGACAGTCCTTCAAAGGGCTAATATTTGTGTGTCATCTTGTCCTAGAGCATGCTAATTTTCTCTGTATCATGTGCTGTTGAAGCAAGCACAGTGCTTATTATAGCTAAATTCATGTCGTTAAACTGCAGGTTTGATCTGTATTAATTAATTATATGGCCTTCTAGCTCACGCAGTGATCCTTAATGGCAGGCTAAGCTTTAGTGGAATACTCTACTCAGCTAATCTAACATAAGGGTATCATAAGGTCAGTGTAATGTCTCTGGCAGTTCAGTATGCAGAGCTTCTTCATATGTATTACTTTGTTCTTTTCTGTCATAATGTAACGTATCTGGCCACAGTGAATCTCTGAAGCTTTCGTGGTTTCAAATGTAGGGTTAACTTTCCAGAGAGTCAATATTTATGGCCCTGCCTAGTGAAGTCTGACAAAACTGAAATATTAGGAATGAATGTAGGAGGGGGAAAAACTACCATGTGTAGAAAAAAATGGAAATGTGTCTATACAAAAGATTAATGGAAGCTTAAACATTCACTCCAGGAAATCTACACATACAATTTTGTAATATATTACAAATCTGATAATATAATTTGAATGAAGGGAATGCTTACAATCTGGAAAAGTAATTCAGGATTTGATGTTGGTGTCTCTAAAAGTTATATGATTGCTTAAATATCAAAAACAATTATGCATTTTTTTCTGGAAACTCTAATAGATCCATAAATGGGAAACATTCCAGTCTAGCAGTAAATACCTAAAAAGTGACCACCATCATCTGATATTTCTTTCTCAGATAGCTTAAACTATCTACTATCAAACTACTAGCATCAGGGGTGTCAAACTCAATTTTATTGAGGGCTGCATCAGGGTTGTGTTTGACCTTGGGGGGTGCGGGGGTGCGTGGCCAGGGTGGGTGTGGCCAGCTCAACATCACTCGTGTCGGGGACGCCTGTTGCGGCCTGAGTGCTCTGCCAGTGAAAATGGGCTCCCGAGCTCAGTTTTCGGCTGCGACAGCCTCCTATAACCCTCTGCCAGTGAAAACGGAGCTTGGAAGTGCCACCCATGGCCCTCACTAGCTCCGTTTTTGGCTGCGATGGCCTCCTGCGACCCTCTGCCAGCGAAGACGGAGCTCAGGAGGGCTGCATGCAGCCCTCCCGCGCTCCATTTTCGCTGGCAGAGGCACTGCGGGCCAGTCCTTCGCTGTTTCCAGGGTGGCCCTGCAGGCCAGATCTAAGCACCCTGTGGGCCGGATCCGGCCCACGGGCCTTGAGTTTGACACCCCTGACTTGCATGTTTAAAATTTCCTCTTTTCTATCCAAGATTCCATGAGACTTGCTTGTCCTTTGAAACAACAAATCGCCTTTATTTTTTTAAAAAAAGGCAAATTCTCTACTCTTTTTCAATGGCCTAGATAATATTTCGCTGTGTTTAAATAGATCACAACCTCTTAACAAGAAAGGAAACTTTCATGAAGAGAAAACAAGAATAAAATATATTATATTCCTGACAACTCCACATTTAAAAAGTAAAAAAAAGAAAAAGTTATTAAAATTAGTACTTCTGCAGTAGTAGAATTTTTGACACTACTTAAGCATATGAATAAGATGATTACTAGGATGGGAGGATTATTATTACAATTAGTACAGGAAGGAAAGGAGGGAGGGAGGGGAGGGAGAGATGAAGGAAGGAAGGAAGGATGATAAGGGAAAAAAGGGCAAAGTGCACTTCTGATGGGCAGATGTTGTCCTTTCTTTTACTTAGTGAAAACAGTACTAGTTCATAAATAAGGAAGTGCGAATTCTGTTGGTCACACTGAGAGATCCTTGTTCTTGGGAGTGAGGAAGGAATGGCTATTTTGTGGATCAATATCATATATGCATGCATGATGTATTCAGATACAACATATTCTTTTCTTTCTCCCCCCCCCCTCTAAAGGAGAGGGAGAATGTGTGAATTGGAGGAGTAGGCATAAACCAGATTGTTGGGGGCAATATGCTAACTCTGTAAACCGCTTAGGGATGGCTGTAAAGCACTGTGAAGTGGTATATAAGTCTAAATGCTATTGCTAGTGCTATATCTACAAAGATTAAAATTTAAAATTAAACTTTCCCACAGCTCTATGAATTAATATATCACACAAAGAAATATCTAACTAAGTATCCAGCTTCAGAGGTCTCTAGATGAAGTGGATTATCTGGACATTTTCAGGGCGGTTTATGATATTGAGATGGCCTTGGCTGCACCTGTGAATGCAATGAATGACCTTTGGAGGGCTCAGGATAGGGATGGTGCATCCATGCTGTCTGTCCTGGATCTCTTGAGGACTTTTAATACCATCATCCACGGTATCCTTCTGAATCAACTCCAGGAGTTAAGAGCAGAGAGAAGTGTTTGCTGTACTACTGGTACTTAGCCCTCCAGAGTCTGTTCCAGTCAATGGTGATGGCGATAGAGACGGGAGGGAGACCCACCCTAGATCTCTTCTGTATGGGGTGCCTCAGGGTTCTTATCTCCCCCCCCCCATCCTATTTAACATCTACATGTCTTGGGTAAGATAATTAAAAAAAATGGGATGGAGTATCATCAGCACATGGATGATACTATGTTATACATCACCCGATGCCAGGCAGTGATGCTTTTCAGGTTCTTTCCCAGTGCCTGGAGGTTATGAGGACCTAAATGGGGAAGAACCAGCTTGGAGTTAATCTTGGCAAGATGGAGTGGCTTTGAGTCTTTCACCCCCTAGTATGTGATTAGTTGTCATCCTTAATTCTCTCTCCATCTGAGTTGGTGTGCAATTTGAGGGTTCATCTGGACTTGCAGCTCCTGCTTCTGGAGCAGATGGTAGTTGTGACTAATGAGGCCTTTGCAGAGGTTCAGCTTGTGTGCCAATTACACTCTTTCCTGGACCAGGAGGGCCTTGCTCATCTCAATCTCCTTTCAATTGGATTACTGCAATGTGCTCTATCTGGAGCTACCCTTGAAGATCACCCAGACTGGACTTCAACTGGTCCAGCATGCAGTGGTGCTTTCTTTAATTCAGCTGTTCAAGAGCCGAGGTGGCGCAGTGGTTAGAGTGCAGTACTGCAGGCTACTTCAGCTGACTGCTAGCTGCAGTTCAGTGGTTCAAATCTCACGGGCTCAAGGTTGACTCAGCCTTCCATCCTTCCGAGGTGGGTAAAATGAGGACCCAGATTGTTGGGGGCAATATGCTGACTCTGTGAACCGCTTAGAGAGGGCTGTAAAGCACTATAAAGCGGTATATAAGTCTAAGTGCTATTGCTATTGCTATTACCATTAACGCCCATATAAATGGTATAGGGTCAGATTATTTGCCTCTCCCTGAAGCTCCCTACTACCAATTTTAGGCTGGATGCCCACTCCAGATCCCTTCCCCTAAATGTTGCCAACTAATGGGATTTCAGAGATGTGCTTTTTCTGTGGTTGCTCTGATCTTTTGAACAGCTTCCCCTTGAGATTTGGAGGCCCTCCATCTTATTAGCCTTCTGTGAGGCTCTGAAGACCTGTCTCTTTGCTCAGGCATTGAGAAAGGATAATAGTGAGCCTAGCAAATGCAAATATAAATGTAGAGTTAATATGATGTTATGGTGCTCTGATTGCGATATATGATATTATTGTAGGGTTTGGTTGGTCATATTTATTTTGTGTTTATTAAATGTCATTGTGAGCTGTCTAGGGTTAATATCTATAAAATAGGCAACCATATAAGTTTTCTAAATCAATAAATACACTAGAAAGTAGAGATAAAACAGTTGGAAACGTGAAATTGAAAATGCAGAAAATGTTACAGCTCCTCCAAAGATGCATCATTGACAACTTTAAAAAGGAAGACTTTTTTTTTTTTTACTTTTAGAGGATGAATAAAGAATTTCTAAATGCTACCACGTAGTACATTTACAAAGATGGCTTGAAATTTGATAAAATAGTAAATACTCTATTCATGAGCCATATTAACCACTGTGCAAAATGCATTTCTACAGGATTTTTACCTTATAGTATAATTTGGAAAGAATGTAACACAGGATTTAATCACACACACAAACCCCTATACATTTACCTCAGTAGTATGCATTCTTTGTTCAAGTTTATTATTTGTGGAAAATCTGGGGGGGGGACATTAATTATCTATCTGCTAAATGTAAAGGAGAGACTTGAATGTGATAAACTGGAAATTCAGCTGATAATCTTCTAGTATAGCTAATATTTCATATTTTAGAGCTTCCACCAAGTAAAAGGCTGGTTCTTTTCTACATAAATTGAACTAACATTGTTTCAGATTTGAATGACATTGCTTTGGCTTGAAGGATCTTATTAGCTTTCAATAGTTAAATTATCTACATAGCCCACTAAGTTATGTTTTTTGCAGTCATGTTGTAGAGCTAAATGTAAAATTAATAACCTCTCAATCTTCATAAGAACTAGACATATGAGTCTACTGATAAAGGAGAATATTTGTAGCTCAGGGTTGAAATGTGCTCTCTGAACTTGGTTATTGTCTTGCAGAAATTTCATTACCAAACTAGGTAACATCATCAGTGCATGGTGATGGAACATCTGTAGGAAAACAGCCAAGCTCAGAGAGCACCAAGGACCCTTCACATGTCAGTCTTTTCAGCCATTGCCATCACTGATACCTTAGAGGAAGAAGGAGGCAATTGAGCTTTCTAGATTGTCCAATTGGAAGATGGAAGTAGCCTGCAGTCCAGATTGAATATGTTGCAAACTGTTGGTCATGTATCCCCATCCAGACAGCATTTTCTTAAACCAAATTAGAATCAAGCCAGCATAAGGACAGGGTAGGAGTATAATGAACAGTAATTGTGGCTATGCCCTTAATTTACTAAGCATGTCAGAAATAACAAAGTAATTACATATCTTTTTTAAACCATAACTTAACAAAGTCTTTGTTAAGTCTGACTTCGGCCACAAGATCCAGGCCTAGTTTACACCACTATAGTTATGCTTGCTCTCCACACTTCAGATCTGGCGGTCAAATGCTAGATAGAATCTAGCCATCAACTTCAAATGCATCATTATCATATGGGCTTAAGTTTAAGCTTATATTTTTTCAATTTATTTTATGTATTTAAAAATAAACATTGGAGAAAATAAGTACTACATGAAAATGATTTCTTTTTTATTAAAAGGGCTTTCCACTCTATCCCCAATGTGTATTTTTATTTTTATTTTCTAGTTGTTACTATCTTCCACAGTAACTCAGCATGCAGAATTATCAGTACTGCAGGCTGCTTTTCAGAAAGGGTAGAGGGACTCTCTTCTTAGGTTTTTTTTTATCTTTAAGATTTAATTTTGCAAAGTTTGTGGTCTATTGATGCTTCTCTCTTACTTGGACTGTAATTCTGTGAGTGTTTACTATCTGAGTTTCCCATAAGATTAAATTATAACCTTTTTTTTCTTTCATTCAATCATGTCTGATTCTTAAAGACTATCTGTTTCTGCAGTTTTCTTGGAATGTTTTTTTCAGAAGTGGTTTGCCATTGCTTCCTTCCTAGGGCCAAAAATGAGTGACCGGTCCAAGGTGTCAAGCTGACTTTGTGCCGAAGGCAGAAGTAAAATTCACAATCTCCCAATTTCTAGCCTATGCCTTAACCACTACACAAAACTGGCTCTCAAAAATCTTAATTAGAGCAACTCAATATCCAGCCCTGAATGAATGATGATTATTAACCATCAATGAGTTAGTGTCATGCCTTCACATTTGCAGCACAATATACATTCACTGTTACAATGAGTACTCTAACTAAACTAAAGTAATACACTCCAGAAGTAAATAGACCCTCCAAAAGGCATTTTCAAATAGATGAGTTGAAAACACAACATGTGAATGTGTCATAAGAAAGGTTTATAATCTAATTTCAAGAGGAAAGCTCTGCTTAGAATAATGATAAAAAAATGAAATGTTTCCACAATGCTAAATTCAAACAAAGGTTTCTTAACCCTTTTTTACTCACAGCTGTTACCATGGCAACATCTTTGGGTGAAAAATTGGGAAAGCCCAGCTGTAGGCTGTAGAATCAATAATAGGAAAATAAATCAGAAAAGAAAGCTGGTAGATTCTGAGGAAGAATCCATTCTGAGGTACCCCCTCCTCACCAAGATGATTCAAGGTATTCTATACTTGTACAGAAGAAATTAGAAAAGTATCTCTTTATGATAATCCATGAATCGAATTTGTAAGTGCAGTAATAATTATTTTAAAAGTGGATCTTTAATAAATCCATAACTTATTGACCAAGTTCAAAATACAATAGCTGAATTGCACTACATGTTGAAACCAAACCAAGTGAATCACATGATTGATTACCAGAATAGGTGCACCTGGTCACAGTATTTATACCTTATCAACATTCATCCCGGTTCTACCTTAAGCATCATTCATATGGCTCTGCCATGTCATACCAAGCCCTAGAATGGTCAGGAGAAGAGCACATTAAATTCATCCTGCATTTAATGAAAGTTTCCCTTGGAGCTGCTGTGGAGGAAGAGAGGCCTATGATTCTAAGATGTACATGTAAACCAACTCAGCAGGAAGCCCAAACATAGCCAATGATTTAGTCAAAACCATATATTCAAATCTGCAGATTGCCACAATTGCTCGAGCACAACATTATTTATACAGCAAAATCCTACTCCAATTTATTTAAAACTCTAGTGGAGTCAGATAGGATTTATTTCTGTATATCATTTGTTTTTTGCCGTTCATGCATGCCTCATAATGATCCTATAAAATAGATTGGTCTGGCAAAAGAGTAACAAAAGTTACTTCATGAACATCCAGGCCTATGGTACCTTTGAACTTCGATCTCCCCAGCTCAAGTTAAAAAAATCAGAAGATGCCTGTCACAAGCATTCATAAGCTGCAACTCACTTCATCAGATGCGCAGATAAACTGATAATAGGATTTAAATTGGGGTTGAGTCAGCAGGGAAGGGATGAAAGGAAAGGTTAGCTGCATAAATGCAGGTTACATGTGAGACAAATTAGCAGGACCTTATTGATTAACAATTTAATATATTGTGTTCATTGTGCTTTTTGAAATCATCTTCAGATTGCCTGAAACCTTTTGATGTTTATGAGTTGAGCAATCACAAGCTCAGTGATGGAGATTTTTTGCTACCATAGACTAATACTGAGATGCTTGTGAAATGGGTAGCTAGTGTACCTACATATGAGGAATTAATAAATAAAGTCCAATTTTTCCAAAACAGTCACTTTGAGGTTTATAGCAGACTCCATGGGATTTTTTTTGCTAGTGTCCTGCTTGTGAGATGGGTACTTACTTTATAGGAGAAATTAAATAAATAAATGAACAAAAGAGCTCTCTTCTACTACGCCTAGCTCTAGTTAATAACATAATGACATTTATAACGTATTAGTTTTTAAACAAATGAGTGCATGATTATAGCTAGGCACATGGCCAAGGGGTTAAAGATTTCTTTCATGTGCCATGGCATCCATTTGCCTGTCCCTAAAGGGATTACTGAGCTAGATTATATTACTCAGTACAAGATAGCTCTTTGGTTCAAATATTGATATTGCTCTCGATTTATAACCTCCTCTATCTTCCCCCATCCTCTATATCATAAAATTGTATGAAGCTTTTTCTTTCTGAAATCTTAACTCTGTATTAATACGGCCTGATGCTATTTTAAACTATGGACCACTGTGTGCTCATTCACAGAAATGGAGGTTAAAATGTATTAAATACATAATTTATGCAGCTAAGTTATGTTTCATGACAAACTCACAGTTCCCAGAAATCTTTGTATTGCTGTATCTTTCCTAGTCAGTTAGTAAACAGCCTGCCAAAAAAGGTAATTTAAGTAAACATAGGAAAAGCCTATTTACAGTTATATTTTTAGACAAGAATAAATCACAAAGCACTTGATTATATTCCATTTTCAGGTTTATATTAGGAAAATCTCAGTTTCAACGAGGGATAAAAGGATATGTATTTTCTTGCTATGGGTAGAGGGATTTAAACTCTATTGCATGTTTTCCATTACCTGCCTCATGATTTAACTTACAGAACAAGTTAATTCTGCTTTCAGATTAATGCAATTCTTTCCTTCTCCTTCTGCCATTTTTAAAAAATGGTTTTTGCTTCACATGTACATTGGCTGATGTCCAGTAATGGCCAAACCATTTGTTTTGTTTAGGAAGACAGGGAGGATAAGAGGTAAAAGTGAGAGGAACAGCTGGGAGTAAAAGATAAGTTGTGAAGAGAAAAAGAGAAGATTAGAAAGGGTTTTATCTAAGGATTTCAGTCAGATAAGCAATTTCAGTTGTTCTCTTTCTTTAAGGAGAGCCAGTTTGGGGTAGTGATTAGGGCACTGGGCTAGAAGCTGGGGGACTATGAGTTCTAATCCTACAGAGTCCCTTGGGAGTTGGGCGGCATAGAAATACAAATAATTAAATTAAATTAAATTAAATTAGGCACAAAGCCAGCTGGGTGTCCTTGGGCCAGACATTTTTCTCCTCCCTATAAATGAAGCAATGGCATATACAGTAACTTCTGAAATTTTGCCAAGTAAACTGAAGAGACTTGTCTAGGCAGTGGCTGGGAGTCAACAATGACTCAAAGGCACAAAAAACAATTATATAAATTATTTTCTTGATTTCTCTCTCTCTTTTTTTAATTTTAGCCTGTGAATGTCATCTAATCAGCTGACTGAAGGCCATAATCCAGAAAACACCATCTCTCCACTTAGCCCTCAAAACAAATTCTTCCTGTTTGATCTCCTTTCATTCCAAAACACAGGAAAAGATAGAGACCTCTTAGATACTGTTGGTTAGCTCCTGCTCAGGAAAATGTTTGAAACTGACCGTGAACCAAGATAAAGAGGTGGAGATATGAATTCAAGGTCCATTATCTTTAAACCACTACCACGGGATTACACACCGGTACATTGATTAAAACTAAAGGAACCCAAAAATAGACTGTATAGCACACCTCCCAATACAGTATGATGGAATCTGTTTCTGTATTGGGGTTTTCAGCATGTACACAATGGAAAAAAAGAGGCAGATTGAAATCAGTCCATTGACAATTGTTTTGAACCAAGTCCAGGAAACAAAAAGCAAAGAAATAAACAAACAAACAAATCACAAACACAATGCTGCTATTTGCAAACACTAAATTATTCCAAACAACACAAGGAGAAATTCACATGGGAAGAGATTTGTAAGAATGCTTGTTACCTGTGACTGAAGCTCACATAAAGAACAATTGGATAGGGTTTATGGAATATATATAATCCTGGCAAGGAATGATTGGCAGAGTATATGCTATACTCTATATTATAGGAAACAAAAAGCAAAGAAATAAACAAACAAACAAATCACAAACACAATGCTGCTATTTGCAAACACTAAATTATTCCAAACAACACAAGGAGAAATTCACATGGGAAGAGATTTGTAAGAATGCTTGTTACCTGTGACTGAAGCTCACATAAAGAACAATTGGATAGGGTTTATGGAATATATATAATCCTGGCAAGGAATGATTGGCAGAGTATATGCTATACTCTATATTATA
>QLTV01003430.1:101704-118380 GCA_003457575.1 Thermophis baileyi
GAGACGGAGAGGGACAGCAAGCGAGAGGCGCGTGCGCACACACCCCGCGGGACTAGCTCGGCTCCTCTGGGCTCTGCCTACAGCAATTTGAAACACACTCCTGCCTGCAAGGAAGAGGAAGCGAGCATCGATCCCTGCCTCGCCGCCGCCTCGCAGGCAGGAGCACGTTTCAAAACGCTGCCGGAGGCAGCCCAGAGGAGCTGACACAGTCCCACGGAGTGTGCACGTACCCACCCCTCGCTCTCTCTCTCCCGGCCAAAAGAGTCCCTGCCGCAGAAAGAGCGGCTCCCGGCCGGGAGAGTGAGAGCAAGCGAGAGGCAGGTGCGCACACACCCCGCGGGACGCACCGATCCCTGCCTCGCCACCGCCTCGCAGGCAGGAACACGTTTCAAAATGCTGCTAGAGGCAGCCCAGAGGAGCCAATCCAGTCCCGCAGAGTGTGCACGTAACCACCTCTCGCTCTCTCTCTCCCGGCCAAAAGAGTGCCTGCCACAGAAAGAGCGGCTCCCGGCCGGGAGAGTGAGAGCAAGCGAGAGGCAGGTGCGCACACACCCCGCGGGACTAGCTCGTTTATCATACTAGTACAATTCTATCAAATAATATTATATCTACTAATATATAACCTATATATATAACCATCTTATGTCTATTTTCAGTTTTACATACATACCATTTTTCCAATCAACATCCAATAATTAATAATACTAATACAATTCCATCAAGTAGTATTGCATCTATCAATACTGTATATGCTAATATATTTTATTGTATACAGCATGTTTTCTCATTCATTTTTTTAATTACATACATAAAAAACCTTTTGTTTGATTAATAATTAAGAATTTATAGTACTAGTGCAATTCCATTAAGTCATATTATATCTACTAATACATAACCTACTTTTCTTCCTCCCTTCTTAATCTTCCCTATTTTTAACCATTATCTCTCAGTCTCTCTAACATTCCATTTTGTCTTAATTTTCTGGTTATCCTTTTATCCCATTCTCTTAGCTTCTTTTTTCCGTTTTTTAATTTTTATATGTATTGTATCTTTTCTTCTGAATCTTTTCTATCACCCTTTGATAGATTGTTTGTATAACCCTCACCAGAATTTTGCTTTTTCGCTTCTTGTTGTTTCCCTCTTTACCTTTTAGCTGTTTCTTTTTTGGGAAGCATTTCCCCTTTTTCCTCTCAACTCTTTCTATACCACTGTAAATCTCAGTGAAATTGTCTAACTGATTTTCCTTTCTGTCTTCTTTTTCCTCATTATTAGTTTCTTGTTTCTCATTTGTATTCTCTTTTACCAATTCCTTTGTTTTTATTTTCATCTTCTTTTTGCTCATTATTAATTTCTTGATTCTCACTTGTATTCTCTTTTGCCAATTCCTCTCCTATGTCCCGTTCTATATGTTTTAGCGGTTTTTCTGGCTCAATAATACCTTTTAATGTTACATGCACATTTTTTAACATTCCAAGCAATTCTTCATACTCCCAAAACTCCATTTTCAATTTACCAAATTCCCCCCCCGACTTTTATATTATACCACAATTAATTAACTCCCTCTTCTCGTTTTCCAATTTTAATTTCCAGTCCCAATTTTAGTCCAAACTACTTCAAAAGTCTTATATCTTCCGCAGCCACAGAAAAACTAAATCAAACAATGAAAAGGAACCAGCCACTCCTTAAAAAATTCTCACAACAGTCAACTTATCTTTCTTTTAGTCAAGGTCAGCCTTTGTCTGTGCTTTGTTTCTTGTATCTTCCACTGAGTGTTGTTATACTTGCTTTCCTCCAGTAGATGGCTCTCTCAACTCCCCGTACTGTCTATTTGTTTACTTGTCAAAGATACCAAAAAGCTTTAAATCCATTCAAGAAAAAAAAGCTTCTTTTTCTTCTCCAAATCTTCTCTTTTTATTCTTTTAAAACTTCTCTAATTCCATTTCTAATAACCAAACATTTTTCTTGGATTTTCACTGTTTCAATCCCACTTTTCTTTTCTTTTCCTGTATTCCGAATCTCAAGTAGCTGCTACTTTAATCTTTAAAAATTGTTTAGAATCCACATTTTAAATTTCTTTTATCCATAAATTGGCCAATCTCTCTCTGGATTCCAGCGTTCCATCCAAACACCGCTCCTGCTCAAAATCTTAGTCTGGTTGCCCCAGCTCCATTGAAAGATGGCCGCCACCCCACCATTGGTTTGAAAGAGCTTGTTTCTGACCTGCCAAGGAACTTGCCTTGCTCCCCCGCGGTCTTACGAAACGCCTCTTCTTATTCGCCATCCCTTCAGGACGGTTCCGGTCCAAAGATCCCCCAACAGCAGTTTGTCCGGCTGGGTTTTTGCGAGGCTCGTCGAGCTCGCTATTTTCCCAGCCGGTCTCGCCGCGACGCTTCCGGTTCCTCTCTTGAGTTTTCTAAAGGTTTTAAATGCATAGAGGCTTTTCAATAAAATGGTTCACTCATTGTGGCAAAGCTTTTCATGAAAAATGGATTCCTCACTACTGCTAATCTTCCCTTTCAGCTATAAGATAGAAGTGCTCTAAACTATACTGTTGACAAATGCAGGGTACTATTTGGGCCCAGTGAATGTACTTGCTGAGACTCTGAAATAAAATCTCAACATCTAAGAATGAATCATAGGTTTAGTGAAACTGTACTAGAGATCACAAATCTTCCTTCCTTCCTTCCTTCCTTCCTTCCTTCCTTCCTTCCTTCCTTCCTTCCTTCCTTCCTCATAAGCAAAGGAAAACAGAGAAGATGGGATACTTAACAATCTCACCACAGCCAATAAATGAGACCAGAATGCATTAGACCTTTTTAAGATTAGTGTGTATTCATATGAGATCAATAACCATATACCCATCTCAGTACCCTTAACAAAAAGTCTGAATTTACAGGAAGCTGGGACTGTTTGACAAAATGATGAGTAGAGAAAAATTTGAAGCCCACTCCTTTGAATGCTTCCTGGAATACAGCATAACAAAAGTGATGCCAATCATTCTTGCATCAAGAAATAGCAGGCTTATTTTCATTTGTCCCAGTCCCATTTCCACAGCAATGCTAAGTACACAGTCCTAGAACCAAATCCTAGCTTCTACACTGTTACTTTCTTTCGAGTGCTAATAATGCCTTTGTATTGCAGTCAGGCACCATTTACATAAAGGAGGAAGAACATTCATCCAAATTAATTACATTTACTTTCAGGCAGAAGATGACTCTGGCAGTGGAGAGTTTCTCCTTGTAAACTGTTTATCCATCAACCTTCAGCTATAACCTTGGCAATGGATTTGATTTAGATGACAGGCTACTTTTGAATGAATGTAGTAAGAAAGCAAGGCCACTATTCTATTTCAAAGTAATTGCATATAGGAGCCACTGAACTCAGCCAGTTTTCTGAGTAAACAACTATATGACCAAGCTGTTTGACTCTACTTATTTGGAAGTAATAGCTTTTGAAGTGCATGAAACTTGTGCTCAAAAGAATTAAACCCATAGAAGCTTATGTTGAAAGAGTTTTAGTTATGATTAGGTTGACTGCAAGTCAGTTGTTTATTTGAGAAAAGTATTTTTGCAATATATTTCTGCAATTTGGTTACAGCTTTTCCACATAAAAGATACTATCTTCCCATATCAGCTTTATTCTTCTCTTCCAACTCTCATGTACCCATTTTACTCCTGCTAACATGCCCTTGGAAATTTCTTGTCCAATCTGTTATGGAATATCATAAGTCAGACCTATATTTAAATAAGACAACTATAGTCATTACTGATAGGTATCTTTATTTATTTGATGCATATCCTGCCTTTATTTTTTTACGCTTCAAATTAATGTACATAATACTCCTTTTTCCAATTTTTCCCACAGCAACAACCCTGTGAGATAGATTGGGCTAAGAGAGAGTGACTGGCCCAAAGTCACCTAGCTAGAGGTTTTAAATTTTATGCCTAATAGAGGACTTGGTGCTCTCTGAGCTTGGTTGTTTTCTTGCAGACATTTCATTACCAAACTAGGTAATATTATCAGTGTTACCTACTTTGGTAATGAAACATCTATAAAAAAATGAGCACAGAGAGTACCAAGGACCCCACAGTTAAACCCTGAGCTACAAATATTCTATCAGCAATAGAGGACTTCTGGTTTCCAATCCATCAACGTAATCACTAGAACAGGGGTGTCAAACTCGCGTCATCACATGACGTATCGGGACTTTCCCCCCCTTTGCTAAACCGGGCGTGGGCGTGGCCAGCACATGATGCATCCAGCCCGTGGGCCGCGAGTTTGACAGCCCTGCACTAGAATAAACTGCCTCTCTAATATAGCTTCTATATAACACTTTGCCACTCCCAAGAAAGGGAAAAGCAAAATATACATATGAAATGTTACTTAATTTCTATTAATTCATACCAGCCTTTCTCAACATGGGCTCTTCCAGATGTAATGGTTTATAATTCTTAGGACACTGAGCAACTTAATGTTGGGTAGTAGACAGGAAAAGTTTCATTTCTATAGTCTTCATCTTAATAGGGCCATACCTGAACAACTTTTGGTTCATTTTGGCGAATCTCCCATTGTTTTCCAGCACTCAAAACCCTTAAAAACCACTCTTCTATTGTCTCCTTATGAGAAGTAGCAATCTCCCATCCTCTCTTTATGTGGAGAGTTCCTCAGTTTTTGCTGCTGTCATTGGCTCTGCTTTTACGGAGGCATTTTCAGTTCACCATACTGGCCCCTGAAGTCCTTGCAATAATATGTTGTTTAAACACTCAGTGTCAAATGCTATTCCTCATAAGCTTCCAGGAACTAAGTTACCAGGGCTTTTTTACGCTTCGTAACAATTACCTCTCCCTATGGATGCAGATGCTTTGTTCTACAATTCACCAGCCACCTTGAATTTTCAAATGAACATAGAATTCAGATTTTAACTGGAAAAATCTTTTGCTACTAAGTGATGAAACATCCTGACTAAATGAAACAATTGTTACTATAAATATAGAGGCACTTTTATGCTGCCCCTGCTAACTGTGAGGGGCTTTTATTTAATTTTGCCCTTCATCACTGCCTACAAGAGGTGAGAAGCAATCAAAGGTTGTCTCTCATTAGCTCCTTTGACATCCTCAATAATTGTTCTCACATCATCTGCTTTATTTTAGAGAACATCTCATTTGTACAAATGAAAAGATTTAAATGAAAAAAGTAATGGACTATTTTTTTCTTTCCTTTGTGAAATAATTTGATGCAGATGCAAAATATTCTTTTCAATAAATGACTTTTACAGCACCAAGATATATTTGGATAATTCAGAACCAAGACTTGTGTATGTAAGTCACCATGCTCCTCTTTTATCTTATCTTGTTATCTGGATTTGAGTTCACTGTTGTTTGAAATATAGTCTAATTGTATTTCAATGCTAACAAGGTCACTTTGTTTTGAAAAATACACCTGCTCAATTTATACCTCATTCCCTATGCTGTTAGTAGTGAGTGGTCATTTTCTGCTTTGAAAATTCTATTCAAGGATCCCTTTCATCAATTTGAAAAAAATCTGCATGGGCCTGAAGCTTCAGTAAGTAAGTTCTCACTTAAGGGTGCTTTTTCAAGAGATATCTGGACTTTCTTTATTTTTCCTTGAAGATGTTTTGCTTCTTATCCAAGAAGCTTCTTCAGTTCTGAAGCTTTTTCACTTCAGCTTCTTGGATAAGAAGCAAAATGTCTTCAAGGAAAAACAAAGAAAGTCCAGTTGCCTCTTGAAAAAGCACCTTTGGGACAACCATGACCTGGATGACTGAGAATCTTCACACACAAGTTCTCACTCCTTTCAGGCACCTACTTGCATGTAGCATTTGTTCCAAAGTAGATTGAAACACATTAGGCAGGTATATATCTCCAGTGACTCCACCCTTCTCATCTGCCATTTTGACTCTTCTGGGTCAGCAAGGGTCAGGCAAAGAATTAGCCAGAAATGTAGATGACTGACTCAGAAACTTCTAATCCTAAAATGCCCAATATTTCTTCAGTATATTTGGACTGCAGGAATTTGCTAAGGGACCTATTGCTTATTCAAGAAGTTTTGGTGGGCTGAATCCTGATGCAAATGAAAAAATAACAAGCTACAAATTTCCATTTATAACCAATATAGGGTAAAACTAAACAAAGGGAATTCCCACTTATTTCATTTTTTGCAGCTTCCAAATGCCTTGGACCACAATCTTGAGGAAGGAGAAGCCTGCCCAAAATATAAGGCATCTCCATTCATGACATTTCAAAGTGCTACTAATATAAACTGTTCTTAGAAAGCTAAATGCTGTTTTGTAAGCTAGCCATCTGTCTACACAAAGCTATATAGCCAGTTTATTAGGTGAATTTAGACTGGAGCTAAGGTTCTCCACTTCAACCATAACCCAATGCACATGTAACGTTAAACAATATATGACTTGACATGTTATGCAAATATTCCATGTTGCATCGAGCCATTATTTAATTGTGGCTATTTACTTAAACCACAGAAGTTGGGTTCACATACTGTGCTATGCAAAAACCAAACAAACTACATTATTAGCACAAATGTGAAACAATATTAAACTGCTTCCAAGATTGGTGGTTTGGCTCTTTTGTCTTATTCCCAAACAATATATTTGTTTTTCAAAGCTATTTTACTATTTTCAACCTTCATCTAAACCTTCCTCTAAAACAACAGAAAGCTTCAAATATAGCAACAGCACTTAAGACATACATATCGCCCCATAGTTTACAATGTCAGCCACCACAATCTGGGTCCTCATTTTACTGATCTTGGAAGGGTGGAAGGTTGAGTTAACCTTGAGAGGGTCAGAATCAAACTCCTGGCAGTGGGCTGAGTTTGCCTGCAATACTGCATTTTAACCACTGCACCACCACAGCTCTTTTCTATGAAATATCTATGGAAGGCATAAGGTTTGCTACTTTTAAACAATTCTCATTGTATATCTGAGAGCTGCAGGTTTGATAGGCATCAGAGCTATTCCAACTACTCATCTGAGACTTGAATCTTTGGCTCAAATCCTATATAGTGTGAAGGTAAAAATTTATGCCAAGAAGGGTGAACTGGATCTGTTATAAATCAAAGTCTTGTAGCCAGACTTACTGCCTCCAATGGGACAGCCAAGCCCAGGTTAGATTGGTGTCAGGAATCCTAAAATTCAGGTACAGGTTTAGAAGTTCATGACTACTTATTGGCTGAAAGTACAATTCCCCCCCCCAAGTCTTCCCACATTTTGCTGATTACCTTTCTTCAAACTGGAAATTGGTGGTAGAGCGGAAGCTTGCATTATAGAGGCACCATTTTTAATGTCATTAGGATACTAGGAAACTAAGAAAGTGCCCATCCAAAGAATGAATGACATGAAGCATTAGGCTGAGTTGGGTTCTAGGTTATCCCAGAACAACAGAATTTAGGTTGTTGGGGATATATGGGAACCAGCAAATTATTTATACACTCTCATTTTTCCCAAGCTGAGAAAAGCATTGTTTAAAGCTGAGCATGACATCCTTTCCTCTGCATTGCTGCAAGATAGATATGCTGAAATCCCATTAACTGAGGGTACCTGCCTCCATGTGGTGCTAATGAGACAGAAACAATCAACCACTGTAAATTTTATAGAGCCGTTCTGACCAATATGATTTTTACACAAACATGCTGGAAGATCAGACACACAGTTTTATGAAGTTTCTCACAGAAGAGTTGAAATCTTTTATCGGTTCAGTAGTTGTGTGTTGCCACAAAGGAAATAATGAAAAAGCTGGCACAGGGATAATTTTACTGACTTTTTTTCAGTTTCACGGTGCTATATTTATATAGTTATACTGTTAAAATGCTACTTTTTTTGATTTTAGGAACAGCCTTGTAATGGTTTGTTTCATTTTGCTTTGGTCCTACAGATTATAGTTTTAATGTTAAAAATACTAAATTCCTGAGAATTATTCTGATCTTAGTGTCATAAGAAGCTATTATGCTACTTCCCCCTCTCTCTCTTCAAATAATTTGAGGGCAAAATTTGCCCTCAGATTTGAATTTTGAATTTTCTATATGTCTGTCTATTTGTGCTGGTCATTGATAACATTAAAAATTATTTGAATTTGATTCATCTGACGTTTTGGTTTTCACAGAACATTTTCTCCCTTGAAATAACTCAAGGGAGTCCTAAAAATTGCCGGATTAAAAAAACTTGTAGAACAGTTATTCTTCAGGGATGCCATGCAAAGTTGAAAGAGAAAGGAAGACATAACAGGTAAACAGAATGGTAGATAAAGGTTAGCTTGGAATTAACTTTGGTTTCTCCAGTTCTCATATAATTTTTCCTCTGTAATGCAGTCCTAGAAAAGCAGTTGCTTTACTTATTTGCAGTAGAAGTCAACTACACACAAAATTCCCTATGGGGTAACGTTCCAGAACATTACGAAGAAATCTCCCTCCAGTCTTAAGAGATAATTTTGTACCCTGAATATTTTTTAATATATTTTCTGATGTATTATAGTGCGTCTATATGACAGCTTATCTATAGAAAGGAAGCAGAGGAAAGGAACTACTGATATATTTAAATTGCTAGAATATATTTCCTACAAACCTGGAGCTATTCTGTGGTGGTATAGCATTGTGACTAGATTCATACATCATACTCCATTTAGACTGGAATAAAAAAGAGGGGAGGGAGGGAATCAAACCAATCAATTATTTGTTAATATATGTCTTTAAAAAGATTGACTTCTGCAAAGCCAAATCTTTCATCTATAAATGAGGAAACTAGTGAATTGTCATTCATATGCAATTTTTAACAGCATTAGAATATATTCAAATGTTCAAAGTCCTGTTCATCACAATTTCTAAGTATTGCTGTTGAGGCCAGAGGTTAAACACCAGGCTAGAAAGCAGGAGACTGTGAGTTCTAGTTCCTCCCTTAGCCATGAAAGCCAGCTGGGTGACTTTGGGCCAGTCACCCTCTCTTATGCAATCCATCTCACAAGGTTGTTATTGTGGAGAAAATAGGAGGAGGTAGATGCGTTGGATATGTTCACTAACTGAGTTGTTTGTAAAAATAATAAAGGTGGGATACAAATAAATAAATGTTACTAAGGTGGAAGAGATCCAAATTTCAATTTATTCATTTGCTTGTATATTCCCTATATTATATTCAATATAATATTTGCTTATAACTGGTAACATTTATTAGAATGAGTTACACAGCTCTTTCAAATATCTTTGTTATTCTGCAATCAAGTAGGACGGGTGCCCTTTGCGTCCCATCCATCAAACAATGTCATCTATTGTGACCCTGGAGGTGTGCTTTCCCAATTCCAGCACCTGCTCTCTGGAATCATTTCCCTCCAGAGATTCATGCAGCTTGCATCTTAATGACATTCCATCAATTACTCAATTACATAAATTACTGGTTTTTCTTCCAGGCTATGGTTGTGTAGCCCCTTCTAGTTAGGTTGTTTTGGTTTAGTTTGGTTTTGTTGTCTTCAGATCAGGGTTGATGGTGACAGCCTGGACAAATTCTTGCAATTTATTTGGCAAGAATTCAAAAGTGGTTTGGCATTTATTTGTTTCTTTGTTGTTTATCGCCCCATCTTTTTATTATCTTAGAAATAATTCAAGGTAGCAAACAAATCCAACACACCTTCCTCCTTCTATTGTCCCACAACAACAACAAATCCCCCACCCAAAGTGGATTGGGAAAGAGAGTGACTCGCCCAAAGTCACCCAGCTGGCTTTTGTGGCTAAGGCGGGACTCGAACCTATGACTCTCACTTTCTAGTCTGGTTCCTTAACCACTAGACCAACTGGCTCTAATTAGTTTCATTCTGTTTAATTTAACATTGTGTATTTCTTCTTCTGGCCAATGATGTTATCTTTTTCATTTTGTTTTTTCTTTTTTTAAAAAAATTCTAAGCCTCCGATAGAAGAGTCAAGCAGTCTTAAAATTCGAATGAATTTTAAAAAAGGGAGGGAGGGAGGGCGGGAGGGAGGGAGGGAAGAAGGAAGGAAGGAAGGAAGGAAGGAAGGAAGGAAGGAAGGAAGGAAGGAAGGAAGGAAGGAAGGAAGGAAGGAAGGAAGGAAGGAAGATAATGTTTTGTGCGAGCTCTGGAGACCGACTGTGGGAGGTTTGTTTAGCAACTGGAATGGCCATATAAAGATGGATCCAGAGGTTTTTGCCTTTGCCTCAATGTTTCCGCATCTGCAGGAAGGAATCATTGATGAGTAGAGTCACTGTTTTAACTAGGTTTATGTGTGTTGTTCTTCTCATGAGAGACATCTTAGCCTCTCTTTCTCTCACTCTTCACTTCAGGAGAATGCTGACTATGGTGCATCACTATAAATAAAGCTGAGCTGGGTAGGGGTAACTATGGCAACCACCGAGTTTCAAAAACATATGTGTACAGGCTTTTTTGAAGGCTACCCTGGAGTTTACAATAACACATTATGTCCCCTTTGCAAATGACATTACACTGGTATTTATTTCTCGCTTGACAGAAACATTCTTTCTTTCAAGTAGTGGTATCGTGTAGTTTCCTCACCCTGCACTGTTTTGGTCTTTCGAGTATATCAAACGCATAAAACACATGAAAGAAAATGGACTGTATATCTTCTGTGTTCTCCATTCATTTAATAACTTCTCCAAAGAAACTGGAAATCAGTTCAGCAAAACAAATATTGTGGAAAGCTCACTGCAATTGTTTTACGGCATTACCAGAAGATGGAAGAGTTTTGCCAGTTTCATTACTGTGCATTATTTTAAATGCAAATACAGATACTATTTACAGAGGGGGAGGGGAAATCAATACAAATTAATTAGAAGAGTCATTGGAAAGAAAAATCCTAATCACAGTGTATAAATGCTAATAATCTCAAGAGACTTCTACAGCATCATTTACTCTTTGTTATCTTCATTAAGATTCTGGGGGTCTATGAGAGCCTTTTGGTTTATTCGCACTCGCTTCCATAATGAAGATATTGGGATTTTTCTACACAGCTCATGATAGCACACCAAAAGCCTTATTGGATTAATTGGGAATGCTCTCATTAAAACCATGTCAGAACAGCATCGCTCCCCTGGATGTAAGACACCAAGAAAGAAGATTGCCTTTTTCATGTAGTGACCCATAAAAGCAGCCAAAGATTTTCCTTTTTTTTTTAGTTCAAATTCTCTGAAGTGTTAAATGGGTTTTTTTTACGCATTGGTAAGGCAAGGGGGCTCGACAGCCCCAATCAGTAGAAGAAAGGAAATCTATTTTTGTTGCACAAATGCCAGCCTAGCAAACTCACCAGTGTATTTGCACATTTGTAATCCTATCAATTTTGAAAAGGCTAATGTTGTGAAGAAAGCTGTTTGTTTGCACATAAACAGCATCGGAATCTGTATTTAATATGACACTTGTTTTCCCCAGTGAATTCCTCTTAAGGGAATTCACACTCAGAAAAGAAATACAAATAGATTCCTGTTACTTCTTGCTCTTAACAAACGCATCTGTTCTTCCCTCCTTCAGGAAATTGTTTTGTGGACATTTAGGAACGTGAGAAAGGAACAAGAGGCACATGCATTTGCTCTCTAAGAAGCAATCCACGATTGGGGTCTAAATCATGTAACAGCAGTGTTATGAAGGAAGGAATCACATGTTAGAGCAAGAGGGATGAATCATTACTATGTGCCTTGTTTTGAAAAGCGGTTCATACTCCGCATGACATGGAATAGATTTAAATAAATAGACTGTTGCTATGTTTGACATGCTCACAATTTGAGAGTAATTTCTCTCTCTGTCCCCATTCCTACCCCATGTGTTCATTTCCATTTAAACTAGAAGGGAAGACATGGATAAGCACTGACATACTGTATACAGTAATGTTTTTTCTTCATACAATATAGTGATATGTTTACCGAATTAATCAATTTTTTGAGGTCTCACACAATGCAATAATAAATTAAGCTTATTAGGCTTGTATAACATGCTGAGCTGCACAAAAAACCTAACCAAATTTAAAATTAACAAAAATTAGGGTGTTTTGTGAATGTAGCGGCTACCATGCCTTTGAGTGACTTGGTTAAGTTTGTTGTGTAGATCCAGTCAAAGAGGCTTCTGATCTCAGTGAAGGGACACCATACATTGCCCTCTTTCTTCAGAAAAATCTCTGACACAGCTATCATAGCACCTGGCATAAACGTGGAGCTTCAGCCAAGAATATGATATGTAGCAATATCGTGCTACTACATCCTCTTAGGTAGAGAAAGCCCCAGGTTAATTAAAAATGAATGAGAATCATCCTAGTGAGATCAAGAACCTTTCTCTCAGATTAGTATATTTTGTAAGGACTAGCTAAATGTACCCATATCCAGTTCAAAAAAATATTATATACTCCTGATGGAAAGATAAATACTGACTTCAAATACAAAGTTTGCCTTTATTAACGATAATGTCTAAAGGCTGTGTTGGCCATCTGCGTCACTGCACATCAAGGAACATATCCGTCTGTTGTTAAGAGATGGTTGTATAGCTGTTGCATTTATACTTCTGCAAATGTCAACGTTCTGGCTAGGAGGCACTCAAACAACAAAGCACCAACAATAAATCAACCAATCAGTATGCCGGACAAACAACATACAGTATGTAGGTACGTATTTATCTCCACACAACGTATAGTTGAGGTTTGGGAAGTGTGCGTGTCAGCCCATCTGCAAACACCTGCAATCTACACTTACCCAGCAACCCCTTCACAATATAGGTACGCGTCGACACCTATGTGCAATTGTGGAAAAGCCTAAATCAAGGTTTAGATGCACACTGGACATTAAAGCAGTTCTGATTAGAAAGCTAGAAGGATGGTGCTTACTTTTTGGAAGACAGTTCATGTTCTGCAAATATATATTCATAAATAACATTTAGAATTCAGGGCTATCTGTGCACAACTACCCTGTGTGGTGAACCACTGATCTACAACTGAATGATCACTGAATAGTGATCTACACTATTCCTCATGAATAGTGAGGAATCTGAATTTAATTGGACTGGCATTAGCTATCTGAGATAATCATTGAATCTTCCTGGGCATGCCTAGTCGAAGACAAATTATTTAAAAAACATTCACAAACCTATATCCAGGGTAGGCAATAGTAAGAAAAGTGTTTGTATATCCATAGTCCTGGGTACAAAATATTAAAGAGGATAATTTATATAAAAATTTACTGACACTGCTTTGTGAGTTGCAGTGGTGGCTTCCAATATGCTTCCAGGTGCAATTCAAGGTGTTGGCTGTCACCTATAAAGCCCTACATAGCATAGAATCTGACTATTCAGGGGACTGCATATCTTGCATAGTGTTTGCCTAGCCAATATGTGCCAGCAGAATTGACACAATCTGGCTTCCATTATTTAAACAGTGTCTATGTCCCAGTAGTGCAGTGGTTCTCAACCTTTCTAATGGTGTGACACCCCCCCGGGACCCCCCCCGCCGCCGCTGCGACACCCCCCCCGCCGCCGTGACCCCCTCCCCGCCCCATCTCTGCACACGATGAGGTGACAAAGGGGGCGTGGATGCGCAAAATGTTTTGCGCATGCGCAGAGGGTAAAAGAACCCAAATGGCGGCGTCCGGGTAGGTGGGCGAAGTCTCCCGCTTGTGTCGCTACCGGCTATCCGGCGACCCGCAGGCACGGCCGAACCGGGAGCATTTCACCCCTGCAGTGACGGTGGCACCAAGATGGCGGGCTAACGCGCGTGGTGACCCCTGTGAAATGGTCGTTCGACCCCCAAAGAGGTCGCGACCCACAGGTTGAGAACCGCTGCAGTAGTGGGTTCTAAAACCCTTTACTACCGGTTCGTGCACGCGTGTGACGCTTCTGCGCATGCGCAGAAGCGTCCCGGGCGGGTGGGCAGAGCATCCCGGGTGGGTGGGCAGAGCCTCCCACCGCTACCGGCTCTAACAACCGGGCCGAACCGGGAGCAACCCACCGCTATGTCCTCTCACTCATGATGCCTGTCCTCTGAAATGAGATCGCCCCTGAAATCTGTGAGACTCCCATTCGGTAAGGCCTTGAACACCTGGTTGTTCTCGCAGGCCTTGTGTTCAGGTGGATGGAGTCCCTTATTCTCTGTGTTTGTCTCTATGTGTTTGTTTTTAAGTAAGCAACTAGATCCCATCTTATTTTGTTTTATACTGGTTTTTTATTGATTATTATATTTTGAGCCACCCAGGGTTTGTTTGAAATCAGGTAATGCCTAAATTGCCTAAATGCGGCGTGGGAGGAAGCGAACCGGCAGCGAGGTAAGTTAGAACCCACCCCTGGGCAACGGCAAACCACTTCTGAAAAACCTTGCCGAGAAACCTGCAGGAACTTGAGACTCAGAAACAATTGTACGGAAGAAAAAAAGAAACAAAGAAAAGTACTTAAGTTGAAATACTGTAAATAAGGGCAGGGGGGAAATCCTCCACACAACTTTTAACACAACCAAATTTCAGTGAAAAAGAACGTTAAAAGATTGTTGGGTCCTAAAGTCTCTTCTCTCCTTACTGCTGTTTTTAAGGCTTCCTGGGAGGCAGCAGCCATCTTTATCAGGACGGCTGAAGTAGAAGCCTTCCTTCAGCTCAATTATTTCCATCATTCCTCAAAGTTTTCTGCAACACCCAGTGCAGCCCTGAAACCCCATCATTGTTGTGAAGTCATCTGTACAGAAATTACAAAGTATAAATCATATACAATTATAAATATTAAAAATGATTCAATAAAGAATACTGACTAAAGATATATTCATAGATCTTCTTCGTGATCTGAAATATACTTCTTTCCAGTCCCAATGGTCAATGATACTGTTGAGCCCTACTACAAAGATCACAATATTATTTCCTCTTCTCTGTATGGCTTCCCTGTATTCATTGTTCTTTTGTGACCAGAACAAGGGAGGAGAGGGATGTCTCCTATCTTCACCTCGCAATGCACATTTCCAAGGCCTGGCCACTTCAGGTTCATGAAAGGAAAGGAGCTGAAAGCAGCTTCATCCTGGCTTTAGGAAACTTTAAAAACAATTCAGAATACCAAAGCTTCCAGGGTGAACTCTTCCACAAATATATATGACTTCAGGTTATTTATCAATAAATGAATAAGGAGGCAAATCCAGAGGAAAACCACATAGAACTAATACAAAATAAATTTGTATAAAGCTTTAAGAAGGCCCTTCATTCCAGTTCCACTTTTCTTTTATGCATTTGATTTCCTGTCAGGTCTGCCATTGTAAATGCTTCAGCCTGCTTCACTTTGTTGGTATCCCGCCATAAAATGTGGGAGGGGGGAGAAAGGGAATGTAGCGGGGGAGGGATGACAGGAACCAGAGGTACCAATCCAGAACAGACCAGCACATCAAAGAGGTGCCAAACCTTAAAGCTGTTACCAAAACACCAAATTCGAACATTATTGGACACTCATGAACTGGTCATGGGAATAGGGCCCGGGAAATGGGAAAAAAGCAGATTTTGAGCGGGAATATTCAGATCCAGCTTTGCTTATGCTGTAACCACTGGGCTTTAGTAAAAGTATACCTTTTGCTTCAAATGGAGTCACGGGTCTTTCTTTCCTAAATGCCCAAGCTGGGACAATCCTAACATTTTCCATTTATCTTCACAGTTGCTCAAATTCCAGACTGGATGCAATTATAACATACTAGCCTGATCATCTGGTGTAAATGTAAAGGCAGTCTCAATTTGAGATTATTTTTAAATGAGCATATAGTGTGGTTCTTGCTGTTTTTGCCAACATTATGAAAGTAATTGGCTATGCCTCCTTTTGTTTTCAGTTTCCCAATGTGGCTTAGAGACCCAAATGTTTCCTGAAATTTCCTATGCAATTAGTAACCAGACCTAATCCTGATTATTTCATTTTGAGATCAGCTGAATTTAGCCAGATGCTATCAACTGTTTAAATGCCTTTAACATACTCACCTACAACAGCCTCATTATTTTCATCATCATTCTCTTTCCATCTTCTTGAGTAGATAGTCTAGTATATACTAGACTGCTTTTTCTCCATCATGGCATTTACATGCACAATGAAATGGCTTTGATTTAGAAAGGCAGATGGAAAGAAAAAAAAATAAGGGTAGAAATAAAAGGAGGGTGGGCACGAAGATGAATATTCAGGAAGGAGGGCAGGCAGATGGCAGACAAAATGTGTTGTGTAGTGAAAAAAATGTCTCTCCAATCCTGAATGACATTTTCATCTTCCTCCTTCATTTGCTTCAGTTACTTATCACCAGTTTGGTGCATCAATTTGCATACGTGAAGGTTTCCCTGTGATATGCAGGGATATTTTCAGGAATTACTCAGCTCTGTAGCCTTGAACTGAATTGCTTGTCAAGCCAAAGAAGCAAATAAAGCATGCACTCCAGGGGAAAGCAAACAAAAGTTCCTCGGTATCACCATCTAATGGGGGGGGGGGATCCTGTTTAAGTTCTCTGTCTGATGATCAATCAGACTGACCTTGTCTGTGAGGAATCATAAAACCATATGTTGAAATATCCCCCCAAAAATGTTATTGGCAAATAGAATAGAATAGAATAGAATAGAATAGAATAGAATAGAATAGAAGAGAATAGAATAGAATAGAATAGAATAGAATAGAATAGAATAGAATAGAATAGAATAGAATAGAATAGAATAGAAT
>QLTV01003430.1:119359-132407 GCA_003457575.1 Thermophis baileyi
AACTACAGATGTTAGAGCAACTGGTCTGTAGTCATTCAGTTCCTTGATGGAGGGCTTCTTCGGCACTGGGATGATAGTGGAGCTTTTGAAGCAAGAAGGAACATGGCACATCTCTAGCGATTTATTGAACATTCGGGTGAAGATGGGGGCCAATTGGTCAGCACAGACTTTTAAGCAAGAAGGAGTTATCTTGTCTGGGCCTGAAGCTTTTCCTGGCTTTTGTCTGTGAAATAGGTCTTGTACTTCCTTTTCTGTGATCACTAGGGGTTGTGAACCCAATGGGATGGGGTCAGTTGTAGGAGGCTTGGCTGTTGTTGGTGTGTCTGAGATGGGGGTTGTGGAGATGGGTGGCTGTAGTTTCCATGCTATATTCCATGCTTGCTATAAATAGCTTCTCTCTAGCTAGAGCAATTCTGAGGCCAATTTATACTTTTTCTTCTTTCCCTCTTCCCAACTGAAAGCAATTTGGAGGATTATTTCTTCTATACACAAGGAACATGGATGGTGCCTTCCAATATACATCTTAAAATAAATAACCAACCTGGATCCTTTTTTGGAATATGCATTTACTTACAAAAGAAAGATCCTATATTTACCATATAATAATAGGCTGGAAGGAAAAACCCAAAGACATTTATCACAGGCCATAAAAATCACCTAGAAGATGAATTTAACAGAATAACATAGTTGGAAGGGATCTTGGAGGTCTTCTAGTCCAGCCCCCTGCTCCAGCAGGAGACCCTATATAATTTCAAACAAATGGCTGTCCAATCTGTTCTTAAAAACCTCCAGTGATGGAACACCCATAAATTCTGGAGGCAAGCTGTTCCACACGTTAATTGTTATTGCTGTCGGAAAATTTCTCCTTAGATTGGATCTCTCCTTGATAAGTTTCTATCTGTTACTTCTTGTCCTGCCCTCAGATGCTTTGGAGAGTAGGTTGACCCCTTCTTCTCTGTGGCAGCCTCTCAAATATTGGAAGACTGCTATCATGTCACCTCTAGTCCTTTTTGTTAGACTAGACATTACCCAGCTCCTGCAGCCGTTCATATGTTTTAGCCCCTAATCCAGTCCTCTAATCCAGGGGTGGGTTCTAAATTTTTTTACTACCGGTTCTGTGGGCGTGGCTTATTTTGTGGGTGTGGCTTGATGGCCATGTGGCTGGGCAGGCGTGGCTTCATAGTCATGTGACTGGGCGGATGTGACTTTGTGGTCATGTGACTAGGCAGGCGTGGCTGCATGGTCATGTGATTGGGCGGGCATGGCTTCGTGGTCATGTGACTGGGCAGGCGTGGCTTCATGGTCACGTGACTGGGTGGGCGTGGCCAACTTAATGTCACTCATGTCAAGGAGTGTCTCGCCTGGCCCCTCCCAGCCATTCCTTGTCACACCCAGCCTCAACGTATCTATAGTTCTGTAAAAATGTTGTTCACCTTTTTTCAACTTTATTATCTACATACTATAGATGTACTTTCATGGACCACTGAAAGGAGGAAATGGCTCACATGCTTTGCCCAAGAGTGTGATAGACAACAGGCTTTTAAGGGGCTGCCAGAAAGAGGGGGGGGGGCAATGTATTTTCCAAAGCACCAGAAGGCAAAACAAGAAGCAATGGATGGAAACTGAACAAAGGGAGAAGCAACCTAAAACTAAACAGAAACTTCCTGACAGTGAGAACCAATATAGGTGCAGAAATATTTCAGTCACAATTTCACATATAAAATAGCCATTCATGTAATACAACCTGCATATTGTTCAAAACAGTAATTAGTATTATGGTTGATGTTTGACAGCAAACCTAAAAGTCAAAGATCACAAGAGTGCTTCTTTCTCTGTATGTATACAAAACATCACATACCAGGAATAGCATATTAAGCTGGACTTATGCAACCTGATGTACAAAATAAACACACACATATTTATGCTCTGTACTATAGACATTGCATGCATGTAAATCCCTAAAAAATATGAGGTAGTCCTGGGCAAAAGAAAGGCAGTAAAATCACTCTAGGTGTGGGGACAGTGTAAAATATTAACACATGATAAATAATGGAACAATTAAAAATAATAGCATAGAGTTTTCTCTCTCTCTTTCTCTCCCTTCCATCCTCTTTCTTTCTCTTTCTTTCTCTACTCTCTCTCTCTCCTTTCCTCTTTCTTTCTCTCTTTCTCTTTCTTTCTCTGTCTCTTTTTATCTTTTTCTTTTTTTCTTTCTCTGTCTCTTTGCGGGGAGGGGGATGGATAGGCAGAGGGAGGCAAAAGGCTGCCCACCCTGTGAACTTCTTTCACTTAAGAAGTGGTGGCGTGACCCCGAGAGGCGGTGGGGTGGAGGGGAAGGAGAAGGAGGAGGAGGGGGTGTGTGAGCCCAACCTGGGGGTGAGTTACCTTTGCCCGACACATCCAAGCCCTGCAGTGTAGCTGCCCTGCTCAGACCTGGATAGCAAGCATCTTCCCGAACGTCGCCGGTATTTCAAGCTGACATCACATGAAGTCACTTCAAGCCGAGTGACACGGGATTTTGGCCACCATGCAGGCAGGCAGGAAAGCGAGAGGGAGACAGAAAGCTGGTGAGGGTTTCTTTTTCTCAGCCAAACATTCAGCCCAGGTCTGGACGGATGGGAGGGGTGAGCAGAATAAAGGAACTCCCCCTCCCTCCTTTCCAATTTAAGACACACCCTGGATTTCTTCTGCGAGAGCCTTTCCAAAGGGAAGAAGGGGGGAAGGGGGGGTGTAGGTTGTGGGGGGGGTGGAGAGCGACTTGAAAATGCCAAAGAGTCGTTTTGCATGTGGCAACTTAAGACGGAAAGTACTATTCGGAAGGTGGGGCGCCAAGCAAATCGCGCAGCGAAAAAGAAAAAATAATAAAATAAAAATAAAAGCCGCCCAGGAAGTGGGAAAAAGGAAGAGAGGAGGAACGAGGGGCGTTCGGGAGTTTGAGTTCTTCTCGCGCCTTGTTCAATTGGGACAGCGCGTCTTTCCATCAGATCTTTTGCAAAAGGGAACAAAAACAACAACAAAAAGAGTCGTTGGCGGGAAAACCCAGTCTCAATTTAAGGACTGGCCGGCTGGCCTGCCTCCCCACTTTTGGAGAGCGCTTTGGCCGAGAGAGCAGCTCCTTTAATTAGGTCCTGGAGGCATAAATATGAACGTGCCTGAGCTGCTTTTATTATTAATATTATTATTCTTTTCCTTTCTCAACCTCAACCAGGAAAATTTGCCATTATCAAAGGATGTGGAGGGGGGGAATCAGAGAAGGGAGGAAACAGAGAGAACTAGAAACTTGAATAGATTTGTATGTGGGGAAGGGGAGGTGTGAAGAAATTGTCCACGTTCCAGCTAGGGGGGGATGGAGAGGCTGCCCCGTTTTTTGGGGGATTCAGCCCCCTCCCCGTGATGGGAAGCTGCTTCAAAAGTCCTTCAATAGGCGAGACTCTAAAGCGCGCCGTGGCACCTGGTTTTCTCTTTCAACAATACAGAGGCGGATTATTGGGAAGGGAGGAAGAGAGAAAGAAAGGAAGGAAGGGGGAAAAGAGAAGCTTCCGCAGTAGGCAAAGTAAGGCCTGAATACCATCTATCCTCCTTGTAATTTTTCCATGCTTTTTTTTATTTTTAAAGGGAAGGATGCTTCGGAGGAATTCTGCTTTTTGTAGCTTTAACAAAAGTTGGCCAAAAGGCAAGGCCGCCATCCGGATCAAGCGGCTGTTTTCCCGTCTCTCTTGCTTTCACCTGAGGAACAACACAACACCTGGAGAGGAGGCACCAGCCACAACACCAACATCTGGGGGAGGAGAAGAGAAGAGCAAGGGGTGACCCTGCTGTTCCCCCGCCCCCTTCCCCCCTCCCATTTTGTTCCCGGATCTTAGTCACTTTTCAAAAGGGCAACGGGCCCCTCAATCTGCGGATAGGATCGGCTTGAAGTTTTAAAAAAAGTGGAGGGACTTTTAACAGTTCCTGAAGGAATGGCTTCAGCGGTTCGCTCCCTTCGGGTCCCTCCCCAAGTGTTAAAGAGGGGAGGAACAGCTGGCTGGTTCTCTTAGGCTCCGACGGGATATACAACATCAGCCTTCTCCTCCTCCCCCAGCGTCTCCCCCCCACACACACAATCTGCACTGTGAGTGCAAGTGAGCGTTTGATTGCTCTCTTTTTTTTAAAGCTACGTTTCTAGCCCTTATGATTGAGGCTCGAAAAGAAGCAGTTGTGCTTTTCCCTAAAGCAGCTGAGCCTACTGCCACTGTCCTACTGTTGCTTTCTGAACACACACACACACGCGCACACACACACACACACCATTTCTAGAGAGAACGATTCTCGGAGTGGTGCTGAGGGTTGAGATGGCCTTCGCCATTCGCTAGTAGTGCAGACCACAATTCCCAAAATCCCCAGCCATTGCTCACACGAATTGGCTGTGTACTATTGCAGTCCATTTCCTCAGAGGCCTGGAAGGATCCTGAGATCCAGCACGCAGGGGAGATGATCTATGTTAGATCCCCCCACATAAGGAGTGCACTACATACTGTGCAAAGGCTTCCTGCTCGTAGGATCTGAGCATCTGAAACCTCGTGGATTTAGTTCAACTCAGGGCCTGAAAAGACATTCGGGGGAGCAAAGAATTCTTCCGAGATCAGCCTGTGAGCTCAAACTCCAGACAGGGCACTGGTGGTCCACGAGAAAATTTTGGTGGTCCGCAGAAAAATTATTTGCATGTTTTATATTGCACTAAATCAGGGGTCCTCAAACTACGGCCCCTGGGCCGGATACGTGCAATGAATGTTTGTGTTGCTGCAGAGAGTCTCCCCCTTCTGGGTCTTTTTGTATGTGTTGGAGGGAGTCAGAAATTCCGACTTGGGGTCTGCTTCAGCCTCCTGGTGCGGGGCTTTGGGCAAAGGCTGGAGGGAAGCGCCGCTGGTGGCAAAGTGCCGGAGGGCCTCGTACCAGTGGGACTGCATCATGGCCTGGAACTGGCTGACAATCTCAGCCCGCTGAGCCTCAGCGCTGGTACCTGCCCTTGCTCTCCCACAGGTCTTCCCTCTGCTTGGAAAGCCTATGCTCTTAGTCCTCAGTGAGGTGCTTCTGCTGAGCCTCCTTCTCGGTCAGATCCAATTTGAACTGAGCTATTTTGCCAACTCTTTCTCATGGTGGCTGCTTAGCTCCAACAACTGCTTCCTGTTGGTGCAATAAGGAGCCTGGGCGAGCAGGGGAGGAGGGGCTGGGAGGGGAGGGGCGAGTAGAGGCAGGCGAGGCGCCCCTCGACGTGGCATCAAGTTGGCCATGCCTACCCTGTCACATGACCACCTTTTAAACTACAATTCCCCGGTTAAGTTTTTTGCTTTAACGAAAACCAAATAATGAACCTAGCATTTAAGAACTTAAGAAGAAAAATCCTTGTAGACCAGGTGATTGAATCATGTAATCAAGCATGCAGAATGTCACACAGAGGTTAACTAGATAGATTTGAGAAGATGAATATAAGCATATACTACAGGGTGATGGCTTCTTTCTCTGTTCTTTTGGGTGTATTTGAAACATGCTCCCTATGCTTCAAGAGGCAGTAAGCAGTGATCAGTATTAAAAGCCACTGATAGTCTGATCTTCCATGCACCTCATCCATCACTATCAAGTCGTCATAATTAGAATGAGATAGCTGATATCTCACCCCGGGAGAATCCTGTCACCTCTCTGTCAGCTTCAGCTATTCCAGTTCATCTGCCTTGGTGTCAGGAGAATAAATATGCTCTCTGAGAACCAAGAACTCATTGCACCCAATGTACACTCGTGTCTTCTGCCCAGCAGATAGATAGTCATATGCTACATAAGCCCACACACCCTTCTTGGCCTTCTGGCTATGTGCAATTAGGTGTTTAATACCCTGTAATACTATATTAAATCTGCTACATTTCAATTTGATTGTAAAAGTCTTTTCTGCATGTGTGTTAATTATATTACAATTTGATTGCATTGCTGGCTGCTTTAATCAAATCACCTTTAAAATTGTCTTGGAACCAATAGGTAGAATTAACACCTAGGTTAATGTTCATGTGGCCATGTGTACTTAATACTTCTCATATTCTGCACCTATGGATTCTCTCAGTAGGTAATTAATTATGGTAATAAATCTTCCATACTGGGTTGCTTGTCTGACTCTTAATGTCCATTATAAGAATTATAAAGAGAACTAGCAAGGTTGCTTATGCTGCAATTTTTAGGATTTATGTCGGTGAGAAAAGTGCAGGAAAATGAATGCCTTTGCATTTTTCAGAGGCAAGAAGGAGAATCAGGACAAGTTCTTTAATTCATCAGTCGCCGCTGAAGCAATCCAGAGCAGGGATCAAGCACTGTAAGAAGCAAAAGGGGAAAAGGGTTTGGAAATAGGGCCAGGCCAAGACATTTTGCAGCAAAGACAGGAAAAGGAAGAATAATAAGCATGACTTTCCTATGAAGAAAAGATCTAGATAGCCAGGAAAACCTAGCATGAATTCAGGTAATTGCCTAGTGTTTTCTACTACACTTGAGGGCAAGAGACAGTGTGAGGTGGCAGAATAGACCATAGAGACTTCCAGAAAAGGGGAATGTTCCAGGGGCTGAAAAGGAAACTGACATTCTTCCCTTTCTCAGGTTGACTCAGGTTGACCCTTTCTCAAGGTTGACTCAGCCTTCCATCCTTCCGAGGTGGGTAAAATGAGGACCCAGATTGTTGGGGGTAATATGCTAACTCTGTAAACCGCTTAGAGAGGGCTGTAAAGCACTATGAAGCGGTATATAAGTCTAAGTGCTATTGCTAAGTGCTATTGCTATTCTCTAATGATTGCTGCCTGAGGATTTTTTTTCCAATTTGTCTAATGTAGTCCAGCCTATGCTCTATAGCAGTGATGGCGAACCTTTTTTTCCTCGGGTGCCGAAAGCACGTGCGCGCGCGCTATCGTGTGCGCATGCCCACACCCATAATTCAATGCCCCCATGCCCCACCCTCTTGTGCATGCGCGCATGACCCCCACACACTGCCCGGTCCCCCACGCATGTGAGTACGACCCCCCCCGCTCCCCTGTTTACCGACTTCCGGTGAGCCCGGTAGGCCTGTTTTTCGCCCTCCCCAGGCTACAGAGGCTTTCTTGGAGCCTGGGGAGGGCAAAAACGGCCTCCCCAACCCCCCCGGAGGCCCTCCGGCAGGGGTGGGTTCTAACTTACCTCACTGCCGGTTCGCTTCCTCCTGCGCCGCATGGCTGCGCCTCGTGGGCGCACGCGTGCTTTGTGCGTGCATGCGCAGTGCCGAAAAATCCAAAAAAATTCCCCCCCAAAAAAGCTGAAAACAAGATGGTGACACATGCGCAGTGCCGGAAACTTGGTGTCTGCGCATACGCAGAAGAAAATTTTAAAAAAAAATCCCCCAAATTTTTTTTTTCCAAAAAAAAAAATAATTCCCCAAAAAGATGGTGGTGTCCACAGACTGGCACTGACCGAACCGGCTCCGTGACGTCACCAGTGGGTTGCAGGCGAACCAGGAGGAACCCATCTCTGCCCTCCGGAGGCTGGAAACGCCTTCCCAGAGCCTCTGCGTGAGCCGAAAATCAGCTGGCCAGCGTGCACATGCGCGCTGGAGCTGAGCTAGAGCAACGGCTCATGTGCCGGCAGATATGGCTCCGCGTGCCACCTGTGGCACACGTGCCATAGGTTCGCCATCACTCGCTCTATAGATTTCAAGCTATCTTCATACCAGTTTGTATCCTCTCTAGTCAGATTCTCCTTAAAAAAAGTTTCCCGGACCTGGTACACTTCAGATATGTTAAATCATAATTACCATCAGGGCTTAGACAGATGGGGGTTGATGGGAGATGTGATCCCATGTATCTGGGGTGGAGTTCCAAGTTGGAAAAGATTGCACTTGAAAGATAGATGTGTTTTATTTTTCACATTACTATACTAATGTAGCACTCATTGGAGAAGACCCTAATGTTGACAAAGATTGAAGAAAGATAAAAGAAAAAGAGGACAGCAGAGGATGAGATAGAATAAAATAATAACAGAGAGATCCTTGGTGCTCTCTGAGCTTGTTTGTTTTCTTGCAGACATTTTATTACCCAAACTAGGTAACATCATCAGTGCTGGTAAAGAGTGCTGTTTGCTGTCAGTTTATATTCTAGTGGCTTGCCTGTCAGTGTTGGTGGGGGTGGTCTTAGAGATTCTTTGATTGGGCTGTTTGCTTTGGCTTCTTTGACAGTTTCTTGATTAGGGCATTGTTTACTTGATTGTTGGTAAATAATAACAGAGTTGGAAGGGACCTTGGAAGTCCTCTAGTCCAATGGTTAGACAGTGTCATCGATGCAGTGAATATAAATTTGGGCAGATTCCACGAGGCAGTGAAAGATGGGGCGGGGGGGGCTGGTGTACTATGGTCATAAAGTTGCAAAGAGTTGGGCACAACTTAGTGACTGAACAACAACACTGATGCAACACTTCTCACAAACCTTTATGAATTTATTATTTACAGCAAACCATGATTGAGATGTTAGCTGTCATAATATTTCAAAACAATCAGAAAAGGTATTAAGATTAAGATCAGACTCCTGCTGATAGCAACCTGCAATTATTGCTTTTTTAAAAAAGTACCCAGGAAACTCATTCTCCGTATCTAGTAAGAACTTACACTTAATTTGAAGAAACACCATGCAAGCAGTGTAATTAAAAAAAGAGGAATTGAAAATGTAAACACAATTGTATGTTAATTACCACCTTTGTTTAAAATCCCTGGTTTTTGATTGTTTTTGTTTGTCTTCTGAATTATCTGAAGCTTTATAATAGATGGCTTTGTTAACTCCACTCCTAACCCATACTTGTTATGGCTACATTACTATTACTATGTCATATGACTAACAAAATGGGTTGGGAAACATTCAGGACATATTACTGCAAAGGGACATATAGTATATATGCATGCTGTGAAAAACATTCTGGATAAGAACAGTTTTGACATTTATTACCAAAAATAAATACATATACACACAAACTTTCTGGTATTTAAATGTTTAAATGATACAGTTAGCAATCAAGGGTTTGGGAAATCAAGCCTATCATTATTGGATTTGTCTTCAGCATGATCCCAGATTGACATTCCCAACCTCTAGATGGGAGATTGAATCTGCTCTTCATGTATGTGTATATACTGTATTCATATTGTAAAATAATATATAAAATAATATGTAAAATAAAATATAATTATGTATACCTGTGTTGCATACAGTAATCTCTTTGATACAAATACACCATTCTATATGTGGATAATGGAAGCCTAGAGTGATGAGGCTCGGAGCAGGAAGTGCATTTACACTGTCCCATTGATGTGGGATTAAATATTAACTCAATGTTAAATATTAATATTAGTGGAATTAAAAATTAATTCCACTATTTGAACCCTGAAATAAGTTATAGTAAGGCACATTTTTAACATGGGCTCTGATAGTCTTATATTGATTGACTGAAATTAATCTGCCCTAGGTATTAGCCCAAATGCTGAAGTCTTATGGAATGCTTATGAACATTCTAAGTGATGTAAAGTTGTTTTTTAAAAAAAATCTACGGACTGAAGGGCTGTGCAAAGAGGGATAGAAGTACTAAGTATTGATCAGTTGCTATAATGGGTGTTTTAATGCTATTCGTTTATGAGAATTTTTATAAGACTGAAAAGTGAGAATAATATGTGTGATTTTCTCTCTGTATGCCTTAGGGTTAGTCTTGACTCCTAAGCAATCCCTGCAGTTTTCTTGGCAACATTTTAAAGAAGTGGTTTGCCTGTTTCCTAGGGCTGAAGTAGAAGAACTGACCCAAGGTCACCCAGCATGCACTGTCTGTGTATAAGGCAGCACTGGAACTCATGGTCTCACAGGTTCTACCCTGGTGCTTTAACCATTACCCAGCACTGGCTTTCAATTACTGTTATACATTCAGAATATCATTTGTGAGTAGTGTGAATCAGTACATAATTATAGGGATATATCAATGTACATGTTTATGGAGAAATATGAATGTGTGAGAAACTGAATGAGAACAGACAAACAGCAGATTTTACATGCATATCTCTGGTTTTAATCAAAGTTTGGCTTATTCAGTTTTATAAAACTTAACATGATCAGCATGTATTGCTAAAGCATATGGAAGCTCTCCTTTTCTATTCCAGCAGGTGGTGGTAAAACAGATGATGGTATTTTTCTGGTGCTGAAATTAAAATTCCCATTACATTTCACTCAAATCAGAGATTTACAGAATATGTATGGCATCACTGAATTTACTATGAAAATTACTAATTCAAAACTTATTTTATTTTGCAAAACTCGTCTTTGCAAAACAATAGTTTCATATTTTATATTATTCCCACTTTAGAAAATTGGTGTCCAGGTACAGTATATGTGCTAACTGAAGGTAAAAATAGCAAATATTGGAATCAGGTTGAAATACTGTGATTCAAACTTTTCCAAATTCTGGTTGAGATTCTTGGTACTTTTTTTCTTTTAGTTTTGTTAATTAAGGCTCTGTTAAATTGTGCAGAAATGTTTAAAAGATGTACCTTTAAAAGCTAGCATTAATTATAATTATTCTAATTACACAGCATTAATTATTTTTTAAATCAAGTTTCTTCAACTGCTTAATTGATGGAAGTGTGATTTTCATAATGTTATTGAAAAATCGTTACCAGAAGTCCCCAAATTTATGATGGCATATAATCCTTTGTTTCACTGAAGTATTCTGCTAGTACAATTCATGCTCTTTTAGCAACTACCTCGTTTAGAGACCATTTGCTGGTACAACAGTGATGAAAAAGTAATTTTACAATCAAACCTTGCATTTTCAACCTTTGCATGCCTGTAAAGTAAGATCATAAGGACAATTGTGATTTCACAATTGAGACCATTTCGCTTAACGACTGAGTTGCCTGTTCCAATTGTGATATCGCTAATAGAGAATTACGGTACCTGTACAGAAATTGCTAACCTGAAACATCTCCTATCAATTAAAAAAAAATACTCTGCTTTTACCTTCCAATGCAATGCTATTTTGACTTTGGTAATTACTAAAATTCTGAAAAAAAGCAACAAAAAAACAGTTCAATAATCGTGAATTCAAGGAGTTCTCTAATATTTTTGAGATTTCATAATATATTTTGTACATGGACATGAGCACATTTGGAAATGGTCTTTCACCTATGCTGCATTCTGCAATCATTGCTATCCCAATGTAGTACAGAGAGTTTCTCAAAACTCCAGAGCAGAACTGAATATATTCTATTTTGTTTTTTAAAAAATATCTCACCTATTCTTCCTCCTATTCAAACAAACTTGCCATTTCTGAAAATACAATTCATCTGATTAAAATACTTTCTATTGATTTCAGTAGTTGCCATTCTGTTGTCTAAATTTATAAACTCCTCTGTTTGGATGAAATTAATTGGAAAGAATCCAACTCTTGACTCAATGTTACCAGGAATGAGATGGAGAGAGTATCTGAAACAAGAGTTGTCTTAAGACTTGACTTAAGCCCACATTATTTATGTTTGGTTTGGTTTGGTTTGGTTTGGTTTTTAAATGTTGAACTTTGAAAATGTTCCCTTTGAAAATTCTTTAATTAAGGATGAACCATAGCTCAATCTTAGAGCATGTACTTTGGAAACTTTTCTCTATATAAACCCTGGTAAAACTGAAAAATATTTATTTTCAATATATAAATAAAATAAATAAAATATATTTATTTTTTGCTCAAATATATTGATGCTCTAAACAAAGGAAAAATAACATTTTCTTTCAACAAGTCAAATCACTGGTCCATCTGAATTAGAATTGCTAGCATTGACCAGAACTTTTTTCCAGTACTATCTGGATATGTTGACAATTAAATGTGAGGCCTTCTGCAATAATCTATATATTTTGAACATGCAGCATCTGCTTGTCATTAAAATATACATTTCCTTTATAGAAACCACACCTTATGTAGTGTTGAGTTTAAAAATAAAGAAAATATGTTCTTAATTTAAGAGTGGGAATATCTAGATTCTAATCTTCCTTTGGTCAGAGAAACTGAATGAGTTTCTCTCTCTCTCTCGGTTCTAAACTGGGATGTTGAAAAACATTTATTTACAACCAACCTGCATTGGTTTAGTGCAGGTTGGTTGTAAATAGATTACAATTAATGATCTTCATTAAAAAGGTTAATAATTATTAATTGACAGACGAGAGAGAGAGAGAAAATGCACACACACACACACACACACACGTAAGCAGCTGTTTAAAAAGATTTAAAATTTTAAGTTATTTTCTTTATATTTTCATTCATTTATGTGATTACCCATTTCACATACATGACTCTTATACGGAAGTTCTTGCTTAATATTAATTCAATCGCTCCTCTGCATCACCAATTAGTTATTGGGATTTCATAGTCCAAGTCAAATCAATAAGTAATGAATAAATAAATACATTGAAATTGCCCCATTGCTAAGTATATACACATACCTTTACGTTACATATTTTTACATAAATAAAGGGAGACTAGTATAGATACTAGTATAGATACTAGTATAGATCCCTTTATTTATGTAAAAATATGTAACATATAGAAACGGACTGTCGTTGTAAGTAACTGCCTGGATGGCCCCTGGAGGGGCCAAAAGGCAAAAAGGAAGCAGTATGCTCCCTCCCATATTTGGGTATACCAGGTGATTTAACAGAAAAAAAACATATATATATACCTTTACGTATACGTATACATATACAGTAGAACCTCTGGTCACAAATGCTTCTGACCATGACCAAATCGGGTTTCGACCAAAAAATTCACTTTTTTTTTCACGGCCATTTCCCCTTCCGCACCATTTTTTTTGTAAGCACCAAATTTCCAAAATTAGGTTTACTTGTTTCCTGTTGTTTGTAAAAGGAAATGAAGAAGAAGAAGCAGGCTGGGGGGGAGGAAAAGCAGACCCTTGGCTCGCACTGCCGCTCAGCTGTTGCTGCTGGGCTGGGCTGGGCTGGGGATTTTGCTTGTCGCCCGCCCTCTCCTTCGTCTTCCTCCA
>QLTV01003430.1:145769-167570 GCA_003457575.1 Thermophis baileyi
ATTTTCAAAAATATTCCAGTCCGTGCAGTCAAAGCAAGCCTGTAGCTTTAACTTTGCCTCCTCAGTCCAAGTCCTCACTGATTTAATTGTTGGTTTTGTGGCTTTAAATCTTTGTCTGTAAGCAGGTACAAGGTGAATCATGCAATGATCAGTGGTGGCCCACAGCTGCTCTTGGTAAGGACCGATAAGCTTCTTTTAGTGTTGTGTAGCAGTGGTCTAAAGTATTCTTGCCTCTGGTGGGACAATTGACATGCTGAAAATATTTTGGAAGCTCTTTCCTTAAGTTACCTTTGTTGAAATCACCTAGAATAATGGCCAGTGAATCTGGGTATTTGGCTTCAGCCTCCATAATCTGATCAGCTAGAGTTCATAATGCCTTGTTTACACAGGCTTGTGGAGGGATATACACTGCAATTAGGAGAAATGAAGAAAACGCATGTGGAGAGTAAAATGGTTTGCAGTTGATGAGTAAAGACTCTAAGTTTTCATCACAGAATTTGTGTATTATAGTTATGTCCTGAGACCAGCTGTTGTTGATATATATACATAAGCCTCCTCCCTTTTTTTCCCCTGATAGTTCTACATTCCTGTCTGCTCTAAGTATCTGAAACCCTGGTATATGCATGCTATTGTCATCAATTTCCTCGTTTAGCCAGGATTTAATAAAGCATAGGGCAGATGCGTTGTAAAAATCAGAATTGCATCTGTTTAAAAGAAGTATTTCATCCATCTTATTAGCAAGTGAACGTAGATTTGTTAGAAAGATTGAAGGGAGTGGGGGTTTTTTATATCCCTTATTCCTTAGTCTGTTTAAAATGTGTACTATTAAGTACTATGTGTACTTAATCCTGTTTCCAATATTTCGCCTCAACCTTCCTTTGAAATTTCTCTAATCGCTTCACAACTCTGAAACCCATCCTTCAGAAATGGATCATAAGGATAACTTTGTTTCTGTTTTTGGCATTATATCAAAGTTAGATATGTTTATAAACTCAGAGAAGATACAAGGACAGCATTTAAATATAAAAATAAACGAGAATTCTCCCATTGGAGGAAGAAAAAAAATATCTATAGGAAACAACAGACATTTTAGAAGTAAACCTGAAAACTGGGATTTGGAAAAAAAATAAGAATTTGTTCTGTTTCTTGAAGCATGTGGTTTAATATTTCACTATAACTGATATACAAGTTGTGAAGCTGGTTACTTTGAACCTGGTGTTTATTTTTTGTTTTTGTTCCTAATCTCTATTTTCTTCTTTTCTTCTATATATATATATAAATGGCTGTATGTATGTATGTATGTATGTATGTATGTATGTATGTATGTATGTTCCAGCATAACTCTGGAACGCCTCGAGCAATTTCAACCAAACTTGGTACACATATGACTTACTATCTGATGAAAAATACTGTGGGGGTAAGACCCCTAGCACCCCTAGGGATGGCCTTTCGGAACAACGGTCGTGTTCTGTACACTGAGCCTAGCTCAGTGTTTTTCTGAACAGGCCTAGGCCTCCTTCACACAGTAGGCCTATGAAGGGAGCCTGATTAGGCCAGTACAGAGGCCTTTGATTGAGCATGGCATGGCCTAAGCGGATGGCCCGCCCCATCTCACTGCGGTGGCTCGATCTCGCAGGGAACAGCTTCGGCCTGTGTTCCCAGGATAATCCTTCGCCCCAACTCAGGCCTAGGCTTCACTCACACAGTAGGCTTAGGAAGTGAAGGGAGCCTGATTAGGCCAGTACAGAGGGCTTTGAGTAAGCGCGCCACGGCCTAAGCGGATCACCCACCCCCACCTCACTGCGGTGGCCCAATCACAGAGGGAACAGCTTCGGCCTGTGTTCCCAGGATCGTCCTTTGCCCCAACTCAGGCCTCGGCCTCCCTCACACAGTAGGCCTACGCAGCGAAGGGAGCCTGCTTAGGCCAGTACAGAGGCCTTTGAGCGTGAGCGCCACGGCCTCAGCGGATCGTCCGCCCCCACCTCACAGCTTTGGCCCATGTTCCCAGGATTGTCCTTTGACGCAACTCATCGTGCGAAGGACGGGACCACCCCAACCAAGGCGAAACAGGGATGGAGGCCAGAGAGGAGACCCAGCCTATTTCAGCAGGGGTGGAGGAGGTGCAGCATGGGCCAGCTCAGGGATTTATGTTCCAGTCCCAGGCCCAGTTTGAAGAAATGGTAAAATGGGTGGTGGCAGAGGCAGGGGGGTGGCGCTTCTAAATCCCCCAGCTGTCCACAGGTTCCATAGCTGGGATTTGAACGAGGTCCTTATACTTTTAAAACCCTGTAAATAAAATTGCTTTGATTTGACACTATAGATATAATTCATTCCTTTTCCTGTCTAATACAAGATTGGGATAAATAAATACCCGGGCAACGCTGGGTAATCAGCTAGTTTATGATATTTGGAAATTTAAAATAGAATATGTTTGCTACTAGCAAGCCCATTCCGGAACAAAGAAACGTCTCCATTTATTAGGGCAGTGAATGCTTCAAAATTTATTTATAAGATATTTAAGTACAGCGTCTATTAAAGACATAAGTCACTTTTTTCAGTGCCCTTGCAACTTTGAACAGTCACAAAATGAACTATTGTTAAGTTGAGGACTACCTGAATAAATACATCTTGAGAGCTAAGGAAGGCAAGGATGGGGTAGAAATATTGGACAATTAAGGGAACCTCTTTATAATCCACTTTCTGTTCAAAGCTTGTTGGGACAAATTCGAATTAAATACCAGCTTGTTATGGACTGACCTAGTCCTCGACTTACGACCACAACCTATTAGCAAGCCCATTCCTGAAGAAAGAAGAAATGTCTCATTTTATTAGGGCAGTGAATGCTTCAAAATTTATTTAGAAGACATTTAAGAACAGTGTCTCTCTCCTGGTCATTAAAAATATGTAACTTTTTCCTCTTTGAGCCGGAAGTCACATTATCAGTAACGGTAGTCCTCAACTTAAGACTGCAATTGAGCTCTGAATTACAGTTGAAAGTTGTTGTAGTGGTAAGTCGAGGTATCATGTGACTGGACCCAAATTTTGGACCATTTTTACAATAGTTGTTGAGCAATGGTCGTTAAGCAACCAGTCATAAATCGAGGATTACCTATAATGAATGGCTTGTTTAAATACATGTATACAATAAAAGATACCTGTAGATATTGTGGTGGAAACAAAAAGTTAGTAATTAATACTTCCAAGAAGAACACCAAATAATTGTATTGTAAAGGGAGAGGAGGGCCTGTCCTGTCCTTTCCTGAGCCAGACCATGGGAGGACGCGATGCATGTCCGGCATGCCTCCTCAGCAGCAGTGGCGAGAGTGGCAGCAGCCCACCCAGCAGTCGCTCCTGCAACGGCCAGGCTCATTGTACCTTTGTCCCAGTCAAGGGGGTCTCCAGCCCCGCTGACATCCACTGGCATACGTCCCGCTCAAGAGGAGCTGAAAAGGGAGTGTGAGTCCTAGCTGCAACCAGAGCCTCAGCAGCCCCGTGGAGAGAGTGCATATTGGCCTCTCCCCTCCAGGAGACCCCGCACGCGCCACCAGCAGACAGGTAGGCTGATGGGCACACAGCCGGTCTCCTTAGCGATGCAGACACCACAGTGGCCAGGCAAGGGAGGCTCGAGAGGCACCCGCTCTGCTTCCTCGTGATGCCCTCCAGGCTGTGGTAGCACATAAATATATACATTTCCTTGGAAGATGTTATACATGCTTGTCTGTAGTTTTACAGAAAGCATGAGGTACTAAGAGACAAATAGAGTCACAGGAAAGATTCCTTTGTGGCCAGGCCGCATTTGTAGCCACGCGGAGCTGAATGCAGCCTGCCCGGTCCTGTGGCTGCCTCCACGCACACTGTCAGCTGGCCTCTCTTTGTTCCCGCACAGGCCTGCTGCTATGGGGGCACTCTACTGGGAGGGGCATGGGGGGGAAAAGGCTCAAAATAACATGGTGGCATGGTCGCTTCCGCCCTAAGATCCTATGATTCCCTCTGTGCTTTGTGCCACAATGATGGTGCTTCTCTGTTGTTAATGAATAGACAACTTCCCACATGAAACGCAGAGGCCAAAAGGCCACCAAGGGAGTCAGCCACCAGCCACTCCTAGACCCAGGTGAGCTGCCCTCCTTGTGTAGGTTTAGAAAATGGCCATTGTTTACCTGGTTGCTGAGGGAACGAGGTTGTCAGTTTCCCTGAAAAGCCACTAGTCAGTGCACAGCTGCCCATTCTCCCTTCGTGCAGTGAAAGTACTAGCAATTAGTTGGTCATGGCTGTCAGAAGGCTTTTCAGAGTAAGTGTGGCCATCTCAGCTGCCAAGAAACTGGCAGTAGGGTAGAAAGTCATGCTTCTCAACTCTTCTGACTGACTCACGTCTATTTCTCTTCTCTTCACAGAACATCTGGAAAAGGTGTTCTGTTGTATGAAGAGCAACATTGAAGACCTTCCTGTGCCTCCTGACAGGTACCACCACCTTCTCCTTAAATCCTGGGCATGGGGGGCACCATTGATGGACTGCAGAGTCAGTAAGAGCCTCTCCCCAAAATGGCTTTCTGTCCAGAAGTGGCTTCAGGGTAAAAAAGATGGGCAGGCTGAATGGCTGGGCTGAGAAAGAAGTGGCTGAGCTAGATGGATGTTCTTTGACATGTCACCTTCTTCTTTTGGTCAGGACTGACGAGGCACTGGAACCGGATGACCAGCAGGGAGAATTCATTCTTCAAATCTGGGTGGGGGAAGGGAGGAATTCCCACTTGGGGGGAACCTGGCCAGCCTAGAAAACTGAAGAAGAGCTCCTTGGATTCATGGAAAGATCTTGATGGCTTGGAAGGGAAAATACTGGGAAATACTAAGGAAGAGCCATTTTGAGCCTCTTCCTATCAGCCACATTTCCCATCATCTGCTGTCTCTTTGCCCTCTGTAATGCAGCCCTTCCCTCCTGGGGAAGATAAACGTTCCACCACATGCAGAGGACTTTTAATTTATACCTTCAATGAACAATTGTTACTTGCAGGTTGTGATGGGTGCTCCTGCCACCGCCCGGAGTCCCAGGAAGGAAGATGTCAGGCCAGCTCTCATTTCAAGGAGGTTAGTGTTCTCAGCTGAGGGATTCTGAAGCCCCCAAGAAGGCGGCTACACTGAAGCCCTAAAGAGAAGGGCTAGAAGAAAGGTTTGCAGAGGGGAGGCATCTCTACCCTCTGCCTCTACTTCTGCTAAAAGAAGAATGACTCAGGCCCTTCGTTCTCTCCCCAGAAATGAGAAGACATCGAAGTGGATGCCGCGGCTCTCCACAATTTTGGAGACCTGCACTGAGTCGGTAAGGCCAGACCAGCTCCACCCCATGGTAATGGCAGAAGCCCTGTCTCTGTGGATTTGTTAATATGCCAATAGACGGAATATTTGCATTGTTATTTCAGGATCCATCGGACGTGCAGGAGGAAATCAGTGCCTGTCTTTCAGGGTAGGTAACACTTCGGAGGGTGAAACATTTGCAGAGGGGAGGCATCTCTGCCTCTGCTTCTGCTAGAGGAAGAATGACTCAGGGCAATCCCACTGGCAGGCCAGCTGGAAGGGTTCTTGGAGCCCCCAAAAAAAAAAAAAAAAAGGAGAGAAAATGCCTTCTTCAGAGGTAAGAAAGTTTTGGCAATGGGGCCGAGGGTTAGGGTTAGGGTTAGGGCTATGCCATGACTCCTGATGGGAGGGGGAGAAATTGTTTTATACATCCTTCTAAGCTTAAGGCTTACAAAGGCTCTCTTGCTGTTGGCCCATAGGGCCTCAATGCACCCATTCCTTTAGCAATCCTATTGGGACGCAGAAAGCTTAGGATTTAGCCTCCATACCGTCGTTTGCAGGATTCGCTGACAGTCCTGGTGGGCTCCAGGACCAGCAGCCTGTGGGACTTGGAGACCCTTTTGGAGGAGGAATCTGAGGATAGCTGGGACCAGGATGCAGAGGCTTCGGAGGCCACTTCTTCTTCCAGTCCATGGGTAAGAAAGACAAAGTGTTCTCAGTTGGGCAGGGATAGAGTCCCTCTAGTCAGTTCTCCTAACCTGAGTGAACTGTGCTGGAGTGCTCTGGGCAGTGAATCAAGGGGACACCCGGTCCTTGGGACAGGGTACTTAAGCTAACTATATGCACCCAAGCTCTGGTGCGACTGGTTCCTTTGCCGCAAAGCAGCAGGGACTGGTGTCCTAAATGGGAAATGTGATCCCCATACAATAGGCCCTCTTTTAGGAATTCTGAGTTTCTTTTCCCTGATGGCTGAAGAGGAATCATTTTCATTCACAGGATTCTCCAGAAGAAGGGGAAGACTCCCTGGAGGATCTCAGCAGCCTGGAAGAGGACATCCTGGACTCCCTGGACCTCCTTCTTTAATGAAAAGAGGTATCTATTTTACCCTCTTCATGGATCAATGTCTTGCCTTACGAAGCTCAATGAAGCAATGAGCTATGCGGTGGGTTTCAAATTTTTTTACTAGTTTCTATGGGCATGGCTTGGTGGGCGTGGCTTGGCTTGGCTTGGCTTGGTGGGCGTGGCAGGGGAAGGATACTGCAAAATCCCCATTTCTTCCCGATCAGCTGGGACTCAGGAGGCAGAGAATAGATGGGGGCAGGGCCAGAGGTGGTATTTACCGGTTCTCCGAACTACTCAAAATTTCCGTTACCGGTTCTCCGGACTACTCAAAATTTCCGCTACCGGTTCTCCAGAACTGGTCAGAACCTGCTTAAACCCACCTCTGGTGCAGGGCCACCTGAGTCAGACAGGTCATAGTGGAGGGTACTGACACAACGTGGTCCACTGGAGAAGGAAATGGCAACCCTCTCCAGTATCCTTAGTAAGAGAACCCCAGGAAAAGTATCAAAAGGCTAAAAGCTACGATGCCAGAAGATGAGCCCCTCAGATCGGAAGGTGTCCAATATGCTACCTGGGAAGAGCGGAGAGCAAGTACAAGCAGCTCCAGAAAGAGCAACGTGGTCCTAATAATAGCCTTTGATTCCTCCCCCAGATGCTTCCCCAGATTCCTCTCCAGAGGTCAGCTTGGAGGAGGAGGAACCAGCCCCAGGCACCTCAGGAGGTGAGTTGGTCAATGGCTCCGAGCAGCTGTCTGAGTGATTTGGCTGAAGCACAGCTGAAGCAGGATAGCCCTGAGGCTTCAGGTGGGGGAAGCACGCAGCTGCCAGCTGGTTAGTGATGAGGAGGAGGAACTGCCTTCTTCACCTGAACCAAAAACACTTAGAGCAGAGAAAAGGCAGGAGCAGCGAAGGTCAGCTCGATTACTTGCGAGGAGCCAGTCTTGCCATTCTTGATGGGCTGCACCAGAAGCTGGCTATTTAGCACAGCAGACAGACGGAGGCGATGCTGGGAACAACTTGTTCGTAAGAAGGGGATTGTAGTAGAAGACCTCCGAGGTGCCCTCCAACTCAGTTATTCTGTCTGTATATAGAGGGACAGCTTCAGCAACGGGGGGTATGGAAATGGAGGGCTGAATCACCCCCACCGACGAAGCCCAGCAAGGAGCCGCTTTCCCCCGAAGAACTTTCTGTAATTGATGGCTTGTTGTTTTTGATGGCTTGTTGTTGTTAGTTTTAATATTTGTTCATTTTTCAATTTGGTGTTTTTTTATGTTATCATTTTATGTACTTTTTTGTTTACTGCTTAAAATTAAAACCAACAGTTAAATAAATAGCATTGTTCATTAACCACTATTATTCTCCCAGTTTTTTCCACTGCTGTATGGGATACAGTGAATTAGTGTTCAGTTACCATATTGATGGAAACCTGACACTTGCAGATGTTCTGCAGCTATATACAGGTAGTCCTCAACACCACAATTGAGCCCCAAATTTATGTTACTAAGTGAAACATTTGTTAAGTGACCTTTGCCCCGTTTTATGTCCTTTTTTGCCACAGTTATTAAGGAAATCAATGCAGTTCTTAAGTTAGTAACACAGTTGTTATAAGAATCTGGCTTCCCTATTGCTTTTGCTTGCCAGAAGGACGCAAAAGCTGATCACATGACCCCGGGACACTGCAATGTCATAAAGATGTCAGTTGCCAAGCATCTGAATATTGATCACATTGCATCGGTCGTTATAAGTCCCTTTTTTCAGTGCCGTTCTAACTTTAAATGGTCACTATATGAACGGTTATAACTCAAGGATCATCTTTACTTTCTGCAGCATCAACCAGTGTATTTCTCTAGTAAAAAGTAGAATTTTGTTCAGCAACTTCAGGAAGATCTGTCCTTGAAACATTGTGATGGTAGGCACATAAAGCACAGTAGATCTGCTATGCCGGCATAAATTTTGTATTCTTCCAGAAAAAGGAATTTTACAGAACAATACCCAGGTTACAGTGTCTAATAGGCTATAATTTCATGGAAGTCGTGCTAGGTTGTTGTTACAATACATACACTAGCAAAATACTGTATATAAGATACACAAATGGGACAGGTAAAATGACAGGGAAAGTGTATGTCGTAACCTGGCATGAAGAATTTCCATCCACAGCTATTTCAATTCAACTGTAAACAAACATTCTACCTCATGTGAATGGCAATGTAGCATACCTTGCTTTGATATTGTCCTCTCAGTAGTAACCTTGTTAATTTTTACATTTTCAATTGAAAAAGAAGTCTCGATTCGAGTTCACTAAGAATTAAGACTATAAGAGGAGCACAAAAGTTCATTCTTCTGCCTTACTCACAATTGTTTCTCAGAAACTCGGGAATGTAAATTGTTTTAGAATGAGTGTAGACTGCACCATCGAGCTGAATATTGTTTTCTAAGGCTCTCCGGCACTTCAGAAATAATGATCCGAAGATGTCCAATACTGAACTCAGTACTCTCTGCACGTAAGCATGCTCTGCCATTTCTAAAACTGGCATATCTGCCATATGAATCCATGCCTTCTCCAGTATCACCACAGCAGATTATAATGCAGTGACATATGCATTTATAGTGCACCATTCAAGTGGTGCAGAAAGCAGCCCAGATATGAGAGTGCCGTTTGAAATTTCTTTACTTTGTGGTTGAAATGATGTGTGTATATGTTCCTGTACATAATACTAACATCTAAGAAATAAACGATCTAGACTGGAGAGTGCTACAAGGAACAGGTGCATAGTGGCCTAAATAAATTCAGAAATAGATCTGAAACTGCTACATTCATAGAATTAATTTGGAAATTAATTGTGGTGGAAACAAAATGTTAGTAATTAATACTTGCATAGGAGGAGCTTTTCAAGTCACAAAAAGAACATTAAATAATTATATTTATTATTATTAACCCCTGATAGCTGTTAGATCTGTCAAGGGAGAGGATGGTCTCCCCTTCCTGAGCCAGGCCATGTCAGGAAGCGATGAACGTCCAGCAAGCCTCTTCAGCAGCAGCGGAGGCAGTGGCAGCAGCCCAGCCAGTGGGTCTGTTAGATATGCCTGTGCTGTGAGATAAAAGTAAACACTAATTTGTATTTATTGTCTGGTGGGAAAAACGTCTGTATAATGTATTGTTAGAAATGGTGAAATAAGAAAGGAAGAATATACCACTAAACCTGAAGTTTGTCGCTCACTATATGTGCTGAGAATCTGATTATTATTTCCACGTTAGATCAATCTATCAAAATGTGCAGAAATGTGGCTGCCATCAAGTGTTTTTCCAGACCATTCCAGCCGGGATTTGCTTCTACCAATTACCTAATTTTCTACCTCAAAGTGAGGACTGTTAGCTACTGAATCACAAGAACTATCAATTTTCTTCTGCATTGTTGTGCAACAAAGAACTCCTTTAAATGAAACATGGTAATGGTGCTTCGTAGCCTTTTTATTTTCCTTGTTATTTCAACAAATACTGCTCTCGTATTATATTTCCCTGCTCACCTCACTACTTTTGCACAATCTATTATAATGCCAGTTATTGAACACTCAGATACGAGCACTGCTTTGAAATTATAGCTTTATCTTTGGTCAGCTTAATGAGAGTGTGCTTTGGAGCCCAACTTTCAACAAACGATGCAATAAATGCCTAACCTCTCTGAAGTAAGCATAAAGACAACATTTTCATACGACCAGATATTCTAGGGGAGGCATCGATTTGACTGTTTATGTGCCATCAGGTGATTTTTTTTTCTGCTAGTGACCATACAGTTTGATTATCTATCCCTAATTAGGTCTTTCAGTCTGCCAACCGCCGAATGGGACTATTGGTGCTGGCCACATTGCTTCTCCGTGGGGCCCCCACTGCAGCTCACTGGGTCTTATGCTTGGTGGGCCCTTGGCTGGTGCTTCTGCCCTGCCCCCTTGTCCCAGGCAATTCACCAAGGGACACAATTAAACACGCCTCCCGGTGGCCAGATGATGTGGGCAGTGATGTTGGGTGCTAGGCCAGGAGGCAGGAGAAAGGGCTGTTGATGTGCGGGGCAAACGGCACACAGCACCTCCACCCAAGGGCCCTTCAAATCAGCAAAGGGGCAGGAAACAGGACAGCTACCTCCCACCCAGCCTGGCCCTCCAGGACTCCCTTGCCCTTTCTAGCATCGACTGGCTTCCACTCGGGAGGAGCTGAAAGGATAGTGCAAGTCCTGGTCACAACCAAAGCCTCGGCACCCCTGGGGGGAGAGTGAACGGTGGCCCCTCCCCTTCCCACGTGTGCCCCCAGCAGACAGGCAGGCTGGTGGGCATGCAGCTGGTCTCCTTGGCGATGCGAACACTGCAGCGGTCGGGCAAGTGAGGCTCGAGCAGTGCCTGCTCTGCTTCCCAGCGATGCCCCCCAGGCTGTGGTAGTAGTACATCAGTGGTGGATTGCTACCGGTTCGGACCGGTTCGCACGAGCCGGTGGCGGAAATTTGGCCCCGTTCGCCGAACCGGTAGTGATGGCTGGCTTGCCACACCCCCGAACTGGTTCCCCAGTCGCCACTACTTGAAAGCGGCTGACAAAGAACCCTCTGCACATGCGCAAAGGCTTCTGCGCATGCACAGAGGGTCAGTACCCGGATGTGATGTGCGCAAAGTGCGCACTTCCAACGCAATGCGCGCACTTCCGAACCGGTAGGAAGGTAAGAGAAACCCACCACTGTAGTACATGAATATATGCATTTCATTGGAAGACATTATGCACCATTGTCAAGAATGACTTTCACTGGCAGGACTCTCATTGATGGAAATCAAGGGGGCCTCCATAACCAGTGGTCTGACAGATGTGGGCTCCATTGCTGTTTGGGCAAATGTGAAATCCATTGCTCATTCAACAGATGTGGAATCCATTACTGATCTGGAATCCATTCATCATTTAGCAAGGGAAATTCTTTCAAGGGAGGGATTGTGAAGCCCCCAAGAAGGCTCCAAGGCTGCTCAGAGTAAGCATGGCCTGGTTGGGACGACGTTACTTTTAATCAATATTATTAACGCTATTAGTTTCTTTTGGATTGCTAGCACCCTCTTCATTAAAAGTCGTTTGACATTAAAGCATTTTCAGAGCCCTCAGGAATAAGAAAGGAAACCCATCTTTCAGCAGGTAAAGTGCCACAGAGAAAAAGCTATAATCAGTTCTGATATCATTTCACCCCAAACCATCTTGCTCACACACCAGCAACCATGAGTCACCCCATTGCCTCATTTGGCAGTGGCATTGATTTTGACACGACCTGATAAGGCAAAGTTGGAAATGCAAGTTATGGTTGATTCGGGGGCCTCCATGAACTTTCTGGATCTAGTGTTTGCCACGAAATGGGAGATCCCGCAACACAAGGTTGCCCCTGCCATTTCGTGGAGACTACAGAATGGCCAACCTCTCCGGTCAGGACCCGTGACAACAGCCACCCTTCTACTCCAGATGCACATGGGCAATCACATGGAGCAACTGGACTTCTACTTGGAGGCTGCTCCTCATTTCCCTATACTGCTGGGGTTGGAATGGTTCCAGGCCCACGATCTGAGAATCCTGTGAACAGATAGGGTGATCCATTTGGACAGCCCAAAGTGCTGCTCCCATTGCCTACAGATGTGTGCAGCTGTGGGGCCTCCCACGCCATCCCTGGATCTCTGACCAGAAATTTCGGATTACGCCAATGTCTTCAGCAAGAGGAAAGCAGAGCAACTTTCTCTTCACCGTTCATATGATTGCCCTATGGACTTGATCCTGAATGCCAAGGTCCCAGAGGGGTGGATTTACTCACTGTCCGAGCCTGAGCTAAAGGCCCTGGAACATTTGCAACATTAACACTATACCCTGTTTCTGAATGTGTTATAATGGCATTCATTGGAAAAGAAAAAATAGAGTTTAGTACATTTGTTTATAAAATTGATATCAGTTTGAAGCTGATCTCTTGCTTGCTGATAAAGTTCTCTCCCAAACTTATGACAAAAGTGATTTCTATACTCCTTTTCCATATGAAGCTCTTTAATACTGAATTCTGTTTAATACATTAAGTAAAACTAGATTTAAATTAATAAATATATTTTAAATTTTAATTTATATAATAACCATATGATTGGGAAAGGATCTTAACTGAGACTATATAGTGGAAGGAAGGCTGCTCTATTAGTGTTACATTTTCCCAGTAAAATGTAACCCTACTGAATAACAGCACACTGCCCTGGTAATAAATCAGGGAAATTAAAAGTGCTGCCCTGATACTAAAATCATGACTGCACACATATAAGTAAAAGTTGCCATATTACTTGTGATTTGCCCAAAATACATTTTAAAAGCTACCCACAGATTGGGAGATTTTTTATTATATAGCTAATGAATAAAACTATAGTCACATATATTGTCCAAAAAAACATAGAATGCGGAAAAATGGGTGCAATCTGTTGTACATACAGTAACATTTATTAGGACATGGAAAAGTAATACACTTAGAAATCTAGCCATATTTGAAATAAACTTGAAACATGCAGCAAACATCCAATAATGCATCAGCACTAGCATGGAAAGTCAAATGAAAATGCTAATATTAGAGGTGGCATTAGAGTCTTTAAAATGTACATGTTTTCTAAAACAATAGCAAAGCCCAGGACCCTAGCAGCTAAAACAGTAGAAGCTATAAGATTTGTGGTGAGCACAAACATACATCAGGGAGGTGACATGTGCATACAACCAGACAAAGCCTTAACTCCATTATTGGAATGTCACAGCTCACTGAGTCTCTGTTCCAAAAAAACATTTGTGTATCAGCCATGGCCAGCTGCCCTTTTCATCCTTTTTTCTGAAAGCTTGACCAAATGACCCGGCTTCCAATATTGGTCTCTAGAATTAACTTTGTGTGATTGGTAGTGCTTTGACAGGTCCTTTGTGTTCTTTTCCTCAACAGAAGTGAATGTTTGCCATCTTTCTCTTCTTTTCCCCCTTCAATTTGGACTTCATTTTTACTGCTTCATTTTCTCATGCTCTGAGTGGGTTAATTTTGCTCCCAGGTGCATATTTATGCACCTGTTCTAACATGTCTTCCAGCAGCTGGTATTTTCCATCTGACTGCTTTAAAAGAGGGAGGGGAACCAACCAGGATTTTGTAGATACAGAGCTTTTTAACATATTGCTGCAGAGCCCCCATCATTGATCTGAGTTTCCTTGATACATTGCTCCAGCCTAGCGCTAATAAGACAGCAGGGGCATTGAATAATGCTTAAGTAAAGGTGCTCTATGAATTCCATTGAAAAATAGGTTATTTTACACTAGACAAGGAGAACTGAGCTGTTTACTTGGCTCTTTAAAAAGAAGGATGCCATAAAGATGAATTCTTATCAACAATCTTTCAGATAATCTGCTGATGAATAGAAAGACAATTGCACGTTGCCAAATAACATTTACATCAGTTTAAGAAAAATAAACTTTTCTTTTTATTTATTTAAACTAAGAGGGGGGGGAGAGGGAGTGTGAGAGAGGGGGATGGTGGTGCAAAGGTATCACGATTACGTTCCCTGTTTTATTATCAAGGCAATGCAACTTAGGGGTTACCAACAACTGTTCTATTCTGATCTCTTCTATATTTCATTTTTTTGTAATGGGACAAAATGTTAATTTACCACAATGTCTTGATGTAGCATTATTCCGGCTTTTGTTATGAATTAAAGGGAACTGTTTTATAGAGCTAGCATTTTAATTATCCACAATGTTGTATTGAAGTAAGTGAAGTGAAATGTCATTGGTACCCACCAATTTCCCACTAGGTCCCACTCAGTGTTAATCAGATTGTTATTGCCATTAATACCTGTTGAAAGTCTCTACCCATGCCAATCTTGAACCATTCTTGAGCTATACAAGATCAGATCATAAGTGCAAACATACATAACTGAATGATTAAGCTGATCTATGATTAACTTAGCCACTGTTTCATTCGTATCTATGAAGGAGCATTTAATCTTATAGACAACCAGGTCTACCTGGGGCTGTATTCATGTCATACAGAGTTACAACATAGCCAGCCACATTTTTCAAGTAGCATATTGTACAAACCTAGGCCCTATGATGAATTTATGGTTCAGTATGTTATGGAAAGATTTTAAAAAAGGATAGCTAGGGTGAATGGAAAGAAGTGACTTCACAATTTTACCTACTGGTAGATTAAGCATTTTGTGAGAGGGCTGGTAGCAGTGAGAATCTGTTTCTTCTGCTATCTTATTGTAAGGTGCATCTATGCCCTTCACAATGAGAGTAGCTTTTAACACACTAAGAATATTTTCAGATGAATGACTTCTAGAATTTAACAATGGAGAAAAGTACTACAGAACTATTTTCACCTTTTCCTCCCACCCTCATATATTTTTATTAAGAAAAGACATGAAAAGCCAGCATGGATCTCAGCTGGAGGATAACATCTGGACTTCCTGTACAACTGTGAAAAAGGCAGGATAATCATATGATAAAAGCCTCACCTAAGTGAGTTGAGAAAGTCTGCTCGACTTTTTCCCAGTTGTTTTCCAGTTTGAAATCATCTTCCTTTGAACAACCAATTCAACTGTACTGATTAATTCCAGCAAAGATCATGACAAATGTGAATTTTCCTTCACACTAAATGTAAAAAATCTGTTGGAAAGGGGTAGGAATCAGATGGAAAAATTACTCAAGAGCAAAGGTTTGTGAAGATTTTCTCCCTTCACCCTTCTGTTTGATTCAGTCTTCAGAAGCTGATTTTGTTAAGGTGGGGAAAAAGGAGGAATTACTTAATACATTAGGCATGAGGGTATTGATTTAGTACATAAGTGCTGACATTCGCTGAGATTATCTGGATAGACTTTTTCCAGTTGACAGTTTCAGAAGATAGGAAGAGATCATAACTGCACTGTAAGTGATTAATCTAGAGTGTTCACCTTGTTACTTGTGCTAAGTATACCATATTTAATTGCATAATCCATGGTAGGTAATTTAGAAAGAAGGAATTTCCTTGAGAAGTACATCCAGCAAATGTTCCTAGTTTTTTGGTTACATAGATACAGTGGACTGTGCAATGTTGATACCCTGCTATAAATAAAAGACTTTTCCACAGATAGGCTTAATGGAATTCCCTTTATTGTTTGTCTTATTTAATATAAACATAAGGGATAAAAGTAATTGCAAGATGCAAACAGGAAACTGGCTTCAAAGAATTTGTCATGGAACTGATTCATTGCCACAATTCAGAACTGTCTGTGAGTTATGATATTGCAAGATGTGCCATTGTATGTTGTTGTTTCTGGGTGCACTTAGTAGTCCTTTTGAAAATAGCATTCAAGAAGCAGTACAGAGTGCTAAAAGGTCTAATAATGTGGTAGGAATAAGCCCCTACACCTGGAAAAACCCTAAAGCATCCAAACGTTGTCAATGCTACAGTAGTATTTTATTTAGCTACTGAGATGGCAGTAAGATTGACATGCTTGTCAACATACAGAAAAGCATTTTTCCTTAAGCCAGTCTGCAGAACTTGTTCTCACAGTGGTGGTACTAGTCATAATAAATTATAAGTTATGTCTTTTTGTGACTGAGAAAAGCAGTTTAAAAAGACTAAAAGGAATCTTCTCAGGAGGAAATGTATAGTACTTTAGAACAGTCAACTCTGGTGGGTATTATAACAGACAATATAATTCTTATTTTGTATCAATAAAATAAAATATCTGAAGATGATGATGATGATGCAGATGATGATGATGTTATCCATTCAATCGAATCCGACTCTTGGGGATTCTATGGGCCAGGTCTCTCCAAATCTTCAGATCTTGTACTGCTTCTTTGAGTTTTTCTATGCTCTGGCTGGTGTCAGCTTTGATGGTGTCCAGTCACCATGTTCTTTAGTGGCCTGGTTTCCTTTTACCACTAACTCTTCCAAACATAATTGCTTTCTCCAGTAAATTCCCATGACATGATCAAAGTGAGAGGCAGTTTCACAATTTTGCCTTCTAGTGACATGCCTGGTGTTATGCGCTCCAGTAGTTTCTTGTTAGTCACCTTTGCTGTCTTAGGAATACGCAGGAGCCTTCTCCAGCACCACAGCTCAAAAGAGTTGACTTTCTTCCCGTCTTGTTTTTTTTAAGGCTCAACTTTCTTAACCATAGGTAGCTACCGGGAACACAGTAGAGTGAAATAATCTACATTTGGTTTGCCAGACTGATGTTCTTGCTTTACCATATTTGGCTCATGTTCATCATTGCTATGAGACCCAGTGCAATCCAACGTTTTATATTTATGCTGCACTAGAAGTTGTCTTTTGCAAAAATAGCTTTTGCCTGATTTCATTCAGCTCTAGAATTTAAACGAACCTCTTCTTTGATGTGATTCTTTGAAGATTGAAATATTTCTTTTGTTAGGAAAACATATACACACATGCATGTATGCATATATTGGAGCCAGAAGTGAATACAGTTTATCTCTTCTATTAATTTAGGGACTAATAGAAGGGATCTGCAACCACTGGGCTATGTTGCCCTTTCAGCTCTCTGCTCTGCTACTCTGCCTTCTTGGTTTGAACAACAAAAGATGGGAATAGTGGATAGAGATAGCCAATGAATTTAAGCCATCATCTTCTGAAGGTAGGCTTGAAATAAGGTAGATGTCAGGGCTGGAATAAAAACTTTTGAAAAAAATCTTTATTATAATTATGCACATTCTGTATTTCTTGGGGGGAGGCATTTTAGAAGTGCAGTAGTGACAATGGTGCCTCATCATGGTAGGCGGGGAAGCAATTCCTCATTAGAGCTTAAGCTGCTTGCCTCTCATGCTGCTTCCAGCTGTTTTTTAAAACAGCTTCAGCAGTTCCAATCCACGTTGCAGTGAATTGGCAACAAGGCATCAATGGTCCTCACTCTGGACTATGACCATCACAAAATCTGAATTGTCATTCCCCTGCTTCTTAACTTTTTCATCCATGCACAGAAAATCTCACTGGCTGGTTTCTGTATGGACTGCTCTACCCATGTATGCCCTTCCCTTCTGGCAGCCTTTTCTTCGCTTGACCAGAAGTTTGCACAAATGGTTGCCTTCACATCACTTTTCCATATATTTGTTTTGACACCAGTACTGTTCCTTTCTAAATTAATCAAAGTGATGGGGAACAAGTTGCTTTTTCTCCTATGTTCTTTTGTAGGCTCATGGAAACATTTAGCAATAAAGAACTGATAGTCCAGCTTCATAGAAACAAAACAAGAATATTCGTAATAATGTGATCATGATTCTTTATCTTTTTTGTCCATTTCCAATGTTTCTTTCTGGTTTCTGGCAAGAAATGCCTATTGGATATAATGGATTAGCTTAATGATAGCAACATTCATTTCAGTGCAGGGTTTACTTTAATAACCCATGCAAAAAAGTTATGAAGTTGGGTGCAGTTACATGGCAACTGGTTAATGACCACAGTGACTGACAACTGTAATTCGGAGCTCAGTTATGGTCATAAATGAAGGAAAACCTACAGCTAAGAATAGAAGAATTGCAATTTTAGCCTATCTGGAATGCATTAGGTAGGGTAAAATATTCTTAGTGCTTTAAGTCCTGAAGTTTTTTTCTTTCCCCTCTCCAAGTTAATTCAGGCAAAAAAGTTTCAGAGCTGCTCATCTTGTCAGATGTTATTTCTTAATTACAACTCATTATAATCTCTACCACTAGACAACAATGAAATATTTTTTTTTGAATAACCAGTGGTTTAGAAGTGAGAAATATTTGAATGTTTCTCCACCTTTAGAAGCACATATTGCTCTAGCTCAATCTTGTCTTAATATTAAGCAATACATGTAAAAGCTTGGCCTGTCAGCTGAAGAAAATGTAAATGCCGGCCATTATTTAGCACTGAAGCAGAAAAGAAAGGGAAACTAAACAGGATGAGGAAAAAATTTGTGCCAGGGAAATTTAGGCAGAACAGCAAACAGGTGTTTAAACACATACAAACTGCGGGTCCTACATCAAATTGTAGATCACATAGTGACCGGCTGTAAACTGAGGGCATATACAATGTCTTATTTTTTTAATATAAACAATGCCTTGCTTTAATGATTAGAGGGCCTAGACATGGGTATTTGAACATAGATCTTTTTAACATTTATATTTTATTGTGTATTATTAATCTAGATGAATTGTTAATATATACTGCTAGTCCATGTATGATATGCCATATGCTAAATAAATAAACACACACAAAGAGAGAGAGAGAATGCCTTGTTTTGCCCTGGTATTTTATCACCATTATAATCCTATTCATAGTTATTTATGGGATTTTATGTTTGTGTGTCTGTCTTCAGTGCAAAAAAGTGTGCAAACCATTGAAAACACTGGCTGTCTCAGCCTGAGGGGAACTACAGGAGGACAAACAGCATGGACTCCAGACCTCTCTCATCTCAGGCCTGATTTTGAGGCCCTGTGTTGGGAAAGGAGGAGGTCATTTCCTGTTGCCCAGAAATTCAGTGAGTGCTGATTGGATCATATAACCATCAATCAAAGGACAGTAACACTGGGTTCCTCCTCCTGGTTTATATTCTTGGAGGGAAAAAAAGTGAGAAATTTGGGAGCTGGGAGTGGAAGGACAGATGGGAGGAAAGCCTGGAGTCTTAGCCCTAGGAAAGCTCATAAGAGCTATAGAGGTGGTTGTCAGAAGGTTGCAAAAGGTGATCTCATAACCCCGGGACACGGCAACCATTATAAGTATGAACCAGTTGCCAAGCATCTGAATTTTTATCACATGATCATGGGATTGCTACAAAGATCATAAGTGTGAAAAATGGTCATAAATCACTTTTTACAGTGCTGTTGTAACTTTCATCGGTGACTAAATAAACTATTCTAAATCGAGGATTACCTGTGCTACGTGTACTTAATCCTGCTTCCAATATTTTGCCTCAATCTTCCTTTGAAATTTCTCTAATCACTTCACAACTCTGAAGCCCATCCTTCAGAAATGGAGTTATAATGTTTACTCAGTTTGTTCCTGTTTTTGGCATTATATCAAACTTAGATATGTTTATAAACTCAGAGAGGATAGAAGGACAGCATTTAAAATATAAAAATAAATGAGAATTTGCCCATTGGAGGGGAAAAAAAGATATCTACATGAAATAATAGACATTTTAGAAGTAAATCTGCAAAATTGAAATTTATTTGAAAACAAATAAGTATTTATTCTGTTTCTGTGAAGCATGTGGTTTAATATTTCACTGTATCTGAAGTACAAGCTGTGAAGCTGGCTACTTTGAACTTGGTGTTAATTATTTTTATGTTTTGTTTGTTCCTAGTTTATAATATTTGGAAATTTAAAATAGAATATATTTGTTACTAGCAAGTCCATTCCCGAAGAAAGAAAAAATGTCTCCATTTAGGGCAGTGAATGCTTCAAAATTTCTTTGGAAGACTTTTAAGAACAACGTCTTCTGGTCATTAAAAATGTGTAACTTTTTTCAGTAACAGTTGTCCTCAACGTAAGACTGTAATTGAGCCCTGAATTACAATTGTAAGTTGTTGCAGTCATAAGTCAAGGCATCATGTGACATGTTTACAGTAGTTGTTAAGCAAATGCTGTAGTCATTAAGTGAACGCCAGGACGCTACAAACAGTCATAAAGGTAAGTCAGTTGCCAAGCATCCAAAATGCGATCATGTGAACACAGAGGTGGGGATATGCGGCTACCATAATTCTTTAAAAAAGTCATAAATAGCTCTGCGGCAGTTCTTCATAACTTCAAATGGCCATTAAGCAACCAGTCATAAATCGAGGACTACTTATAATGAATGGATTGTTTAAATACATATATACAATAAAACATACCTGTAGGTATTGTGGTGGAAACAAAATTTTAGTAATTAATACTTAGAAGAGGAACATTAAATAATTGTATTTAATTAGGGAAAACCCTCATAGCTGTTGGATCTGTCAGGGGAGAGGAGGGCCTGCCTTGTCTTTCCCAAGCCAGGCCACAGCAGGAGACGATGCACGTCTGACAGTGGCAGCATTGGCAGCAGCCCAGCCAGTGGTCGCTCCTGCGACCGAGCCACGTTCCAGTCAAGGAAGGGCTTCAGCCTTGCTGTCATTCACTGGCAAACATCCAGCTTGGGAAGAGCTGAAAGGGGAGTACAAGTCGTGGTTGTGACCAGAGCTTCGGTAGTCGCATGGGTAGAACATATAGTGGCCCCTTCCCCTCCCTGGAGACCCCACATGTGCCCTCGGCAGGCAGGCGGGAACGCAGCCAGTCTCTTTGGTGATGCAGACACCGCAGCAGTCGGGCAAGCGAAGCTCGAGCGGTGCCTGTTCTGTTTCCCTGCGATGCCCCGCAGGCTGTGGTAGCACATAAATATATATATTTCATTGGAAGACGTTGTATGATTCTCTCTGTACTTTGTGCCACAATGATGGTGCTTCTCTGTTGTTAATGAATAGACAACTTCCCACATGAAACGCAGAGGCCATAAGGCCACCAAGGTAGTCAGCCACCGGCCACTCCTAGACCAGGGGTGAAATTCAAAATTTTTCCCTGTGGCCGTGGCTTGGTGGGCGTGACTTGGTGGTCATGTGACTGGGCGGGTGGGCGTGGCCAAGTCAAGTTCACTTCTTTGCCCTAATGACCTACAAAAAGAAGATATACCAATTATTATACACAAAACAATAAGAGGTACACAAATACATAAGAGCAATAAGACTGTTATTGCTCTTATATAAGTATTTGTGTACCTCTTTTATTGTTTTGTGTATAATAATTGGTATATCTTCTTTTTGAATTTCACCCCTGATCCATCTACTTGCTTTCCCCAACCTTGTGCTTTCCCGTTTGTTATTAAACTACATGTCACAGCATCCTCGTAATCTCGGGGTAACGGGAGTTTCTGTGTGCCTAATAAAGTAGACAAGAGCTGATAGCTGGATAGAATTTGTTTTCCTGTTTGATAAGACTCTTATCTGTGATTAATATGTATATGTATATATACATAGACATATTATATACATAGGGAAATTAGGGAATTGTGTCTCCAAGGGTAGACTATAGCCGAGTCAGCTCAAAATTGCCATCAATATTTTGGGTCTTTCTTTTAAGTCAGGGGTCTCCAAATCTGGCAACTTTAAGACTTGTGGACTTCAACTCCCAGAATTCCCCAGCCAGCATGGGAGAGTAAACCCCAAGTTAAACAAATCAGTGGAACGACTTGCCTCCCGAAGGGTGCTCCATCATTGGAGGTTTTTATGAAGAAATTGGATGGCATTTGTCTGAAATGGTATATAGTTTCTTACTTGAGCAGTGGGTTGGACTAGAAGACCTCCAAAGGTCCCTTCCAACTCTGTTATTTAACAGAATATAAGGGGATCGGAGTGGCTGTACAGTTCCAGAGAGCTTGGGTGGTACCATTCCTCAAAGAAGGGGGAAACTTT
>QLTV01003430.1:173003-213036 GCA_003457575.1 Thermophis baileyi
TCTGAACAATACAGTACTGTTTGGGTCAGTCCATCAACTAGTACTTTTAATATCATAAGATGTAATTATCTTTTTCAATTTTAAAAAAAAAAAAAAAAGATGGCGGCCCCCACGGACCGGCAACCACCGATCCGGTTCGGATGACATCACTAGCAGGTCGCTACCGGTTCGGGCGAACCGGTCCGAACTGGTAGGAACCCACCCCTGTCTTGATATATGCCCCATGTTCTATTCTCCTTTTTAAAGCCTTCTGATTAATAATCTTTCCGTTTTCCGAGAGGGAATAAAAGTGGGTTTAATCCGTTTCCTCCTCCCCGGGCACAATGGTTCATTCTCCCTGCAAGCTGTGCCTGCTGCAAACAGCCGGTACCATTCGAAAAAAATAGGGGGGAACTATTCATGGTGTTGATCAGGGGAAATAATAATAATCAACTGCTCCCCCGAACTTTCAGCTACCGGAGAAACTGCTCAGATCGCCCGGTTTCAGCTCCACTTTGGAAGTGGTTTCCTGCCTGCCACCTGGACGGAACCACCTGACCAGGCAAGCTGGGGGGAGGAGAAGGCTCATTTTGTCTCTCCCACACCCTCCTGGTGAAGCAAATGGTATCGTCTACTCTAGTCCCATTCATCTTTCGCTTCTTGGCTCCATCGACGTGGCTGCTTGAAAGCATCCCCGGTGGAACTGCGGCCTGGGAATCATGTGCTCTGCAGCCCTATTATCCGTTTCTAGCCATCTGGGCATTGAAGTTAGATTCAGTCAGATTTACGGTTGAGTCGGCCGGAAGAGGTGAGCTGCGACCGGGCAAGCGGGTGGGCGTGGGTGGGTGGGGCCAACCAGGGGTGATTTTTACCGGCTCTGCGAACCGATTCAAATTGTCCCTACCACCTCTCCCGAGCTGGGCTGAGGTGATCGAATTTCACCCCTGTCCTAGACCCAGGTGAGCTGCCCTCCTTGTGTAGGTTTAGAAAATGGCCAACCTGCTTGCCGAGGGAACGAGGTTGTCAGTTTCCCTGAAAAGCCACTAGCCAGTGCACAGCTGCTCATTCTCCCTTCGTGCAGTGAAAGTACGAGCAACTAGTTGGTCATGGCTGTCAGAAGGCTTTTCAGAGTAAGTGTGGCCATCTCAGCTGCCAAGAAACTGGCAATAGGGGAGAAAGTCATGCTTCTCAACTCTTCTGACTGACTCACGTCAATTTCTCTTCTCTTCACAGAACATCTGGAAAAGGTGTTCTGTTGTATGAAGAGCAACATTGAAGACCTTCCTGTGCCTCCTGACAGGTACCACCACCTTCTCCTTAAATCCTGGGCATGGGGGGCACCATTGATGGACTGCAGAGTCAGTAAGAGCCTCTCCCCAAAATGGCTTAAGGGGCAAAAAGATGGGCAGGCTGACTGGCCGGGCTGAGAAAGGAGAGACTGAGCTAGATGGATGTTCTTTGACATGTCACCTTCTTCTTTTGGTCAGGACTGTCGAGGCACAGGAACCGGATGACCAGCAGGGAGAATTGGAGACACATTTTCATGTGTCTGATGGAGACACATCTTCCTTCCCAGGGGTAAGGACGCTTCTGCAACATGGCCAGTGGGGGTTCATGCTTCAAAACCGAGTACGGGAAGAGAGGAATTCCCACTTGGGGGGAACCTGGCCAGCCTAGAAAACTGAAGAAGAGCTCCTTGGATTCATGGAAAGATCTTGATGGCTTGGAAGGGAAAATACTGGGAAATATTAAGGAAGAGCCATTTTGAGCCTATCAGCCACATTTCCCATGATCTGCTGTCTCTTTGCCCTCTGTAATGCAGCCCTTCCCTCCTGGGGAAGGTAAACGTTCCACCACATGCAGAGGACTTTTAATTTATACCTTCAATGAACAATTGTTACTTGCAGGTTGTGATGGGTGCTCCTGCCACCGCCCGGAGTCCCAGGAAGGAAGATGTCAGGCCAGCTCTCATTTCAAGGAGGTTAGTGTTCTCAGCTGAGGGATTCTGAAGCCCCCAAGAAGGCGGCTACACTGAAGCCCTAAAGAGAAGGCCTAGAAGAAAGGTTTGCAGAGGGGAGGCATCTCTACCCTCTGCCTCTACTTCTGCTAAAAGAAGAATGACTCAGGCCCTTCGTTCTCTCCCCAGAAATGAGAAGACATCGAAGTGGACGCCGCGGCTTTCCACAATTTTGGAGACCTGCACTGAGTCGGTAAGGCCAGACCAGCTCCCCCCCACGGTAATGGCAGAAGCCCTGTCTCTGTGGATTTGTTAATATGCCAATAGACGGAATATTTGCATTGTTATTTCAGGATCCATCGGACGTGCAGGAGGAAATCAGTGCCTGTCTTTCAGGGTAGGTAACACTTCAGCGGGTGAAACATTTGCAGAGGGGAGGCATCTCTGCCTCTGCTTCTGCTAGAGGAAGAATGACTCAGGGCAATCCCACTGGCAGGCAAGCTGGAAGGGTTCTTGGAGCCCCCACATGACCACTCTTGAAAAAGGGCCCGTGGCTACTTTTGATCTTTGGCCCTTTCGTTTTCTCCCCCCAGAGAGGAAAGGCAAGAGCGCTGGACACCGCGGCTGTCTACCATTTTGGGGACCTGCACTGAGTTGGTAAGGCCTGGAGAGTTCCTCCCCATGTGAAAAGAAGAAGAAGCCCTGCCTCTGTGTATTTCTTGATCTGCCATCTTTGCATTTTTATTTCAGGAACCACAGGACCAACCAGTGGAGGAGGAGCTCTCTCCTGAGAAAACGCCTTCTTCACAGGTAAGAAAGTTTTGGCAATGGGGCGGAGGGTTAGGGTTAGGGTTAGGGCTATGCCATGACTCCTGATGGGAGGGGGAGAAATTGTTTTATACATCCTTCTAAGCTTAAGGCTTGCAAAGGCTCTCTTGCTGTTGGCCCATAGGGCCTGAATGCACCCTATCCTTTAGCAATCTTATTGGGATGCAGAAAGCTTAGGCTTTAGCTTTGATACTGTCATTTGCAGCATTTGATGGAAGTGCAGGGGGCATCCAGGATGAGCAGCCTTCAAGATCTGGACTCCATTTCTGACATCTTGGATGAAGAGTCTGAGCATAGCTGGGACCAGGATGCAGAGGCTTCGGAGACCAGCCGTTCTTCCAGTCCATGGGTAAGAAAGACAAAGTGTTTTCTGTTGGGGAGGGATGGAGTCCCTCTAGTCAGTTCTCCTAAACTGAGTGAACTGTGCTGGAGTGCTCTTGGCAGTGGAGCAAGGGGACACCTGGCCCTTGGGACAACATACTTAGGCTAACTAAGCTCTGGTGCGATTGTTTCATTTACTGCAAAGCAGCAGGGAAGGGCCCACTGCAGTGGACTGGTGTCCTAAATGGATGTGACCCACCCTGCTTATTCTTTTCCTTTTTGTGTGTCACCCTCTCCAGCATCCTGCTGCTTCCGGGCAGGGCTTTAACAGGCAAAGAGTAGAGAGCCTACTTTTCTGGGGAATGTGTGGGGTGGGAGTGGGGATTCCTCTCACTCTGGAGATGGGACAGTAGCATTGTTCTGGTTGTGGATCCCATTCAATAGATCCTCTTTTAGGAATTCTGAGTCTCTGTTCCCTGATGGCTAAAGAGAAATCATTGTCAGTCATAGGATTCTCCCGAAGAAGGAGAAACCACCCTAGAGAATCTCAGCAGCCTGGAAGAGGATTCCCTAGACCTCAGTCTTTAATTAAAAGAAGTATCTATTTTAGCCTCTGCATGGATCACTGCCTTGTCGTGTTGAAAAGTCTTATGCAGCTGAGGGCCACCCAAGTCAAAAAGGTTATAGTGGAGAGTGCTGACACAATGTGGTCCACTGGAGAAGGAAATGGGAACACTCTACAGTATCAAAAGACTAAAAGCTATGATGCCAGTAAATGACCCTCTCAGATCACAAGGTGCCTAATATGCTACCTGGGAAGAATGGAGGGCAATTACAAGTAACTCCAGAAAGGGCAAACTGTTTGTACTTTTACATAAAGCATGTGGTAGTAATAATAGTCTTTGATTCCTCCCCCAGATGCTTCCCCAGACGCCTCTCCAGATGTCAGTTCGGAGGAGGAGGAACCAGCCCCAGGCACCTCAGGAGGTGAGTTGGTCAATGCCTCCGAGCAGCTGTCTGAGTGATTTGGCTGAAGCACAGCTGAAGCAGGACAGCCCTGAGGCTTCAGGTGGGGAAAGCACACAGCTGCAGCCAGTCGGTGATGAGGAAGAGGAACTGCCTTCTGTACCTGATCCAAGAACATGTAGGGCAGAGAAAAGGCAGGAGCAGAGAAGGTCAGCCAGATTACTTGTGAGGACAAAGCCTCGCCCTTCTTGATGGGCTGCACCAGAAGCTGGCTCTTTAGCACAGCAGACAGACGGAGGCGATGCTGGGAACAACTTGTTCGTAAGAAGGAGATTGGAGTAGAAGACCTCCGAGGTCCCTTCCAACTCAGTTATTCTATTCTGTTATTCTTTCTGTATATAGAGGGATGGCTTCAGCAACGGAGGGTATGGAGATGGAGGGCTGAATCACCCCCACCAACGAAGCCCAGCAAGGAGCCGCTTTCCCCTGAAGAACTTTCCGTAATTGATGGCTTGTTGTTTTTGATTGTTTGCTGTTGTTAGTTTTAATATCTGTTCATTTTTCAATTTGGTGTTTTTTTATGTTATCATTTTATGTTCTTTTTTGTTTACTGCTTAAAATTAAAACCAACAGTTAAATAAATAGCATTGTTCATTAACCACTATTATTCTCCCAGTTTTTTTCACTGCTGTATGGGATACAGTGAATTAGTACTGTTACCATATTGATGGAAAGCTGACACTTGCAGATGTTCCGCAGCTATATACAGGTGGTCCTCAACTTACCACCACAATTGAGCGCCAAATTTATGTTGCTAAGTGAAACATTCGTTAAGTGACCTTTGCCCCATTTTATGACCTTTCTTGCCACAGTTGTTAAGGAAATCAATGCAGTTCTTAAGTTAGTAACACAGTTGTTACAAGAATCTGGCTTCCCCATTCCTTTTGCTTGCCAGAAGGACGCAAAAGCTGATCACATGACCCCGGGACACTGCAACTGTCATAAAGATGAGTCAGTTTTCAAGTGTCTGAATATGGATCACATGACCATGGGGATGCTGCAATGGTCGTTAAGTGTGAAAAAAGGTCATAAGTCCCCTTTTTTCAGTGCCGTTGTAACTTTGAACGGTCACTAAATGAATTGTTGTAACTTGAGGACTCCCTGTACTTTCTGCAGCATCAACCAAAATATTGTCTAGTAAGAAGTAGAATTTTGTTCAGCAACTTCAGGAAGATCTGTCCTTGGAACATCATGATGGTAGGCACAGAAAGCACAGTAGATCTGCTATGCCGGCATAAATTTTGTATTCTTCCAGAAAAAGGAATTTTACAGAACAATACCCAGGTTACAGTGTCTAATAGGCTATAATTTCATGGAAGTCGTGCTAGGTTGTTGTTACAATACATACACTAGCAAAATACTGTATATAAGATACACAAATGGGACAGGTAAAATGACAGGGAAAGTGTATGTCGTAACCTGGCATGAAGAATTTCCATCCACAGCTATTTCAATTCAACTGTAAACAAACATTCTACCTCATGTGAATGGCAATGTAGCATACCTTGCTTTGATATTGTCCTCTCAGTAGTAACCTTGTTAATTTTTACATTTTCAATTGAAAAAGAAGTCTCGATTCGAGTTCACTAAGAATTAAGACTATAAGAGGAGCACAAAAGTTCATTCTTCTGCCTTACTCACAATTGTTTCTCAGAAACTCGGGAATGTAAATTGTTTTAGAATGAGTGTAGACTGCACCATCGAGCTGAATATTGTTTTCTAAGGCTCTCCGGCACTTCAGAAATAATGATCCGAAGATGTCCAATACTGAACTCAGTACTCTCTGCACGTAAGCATGCTCTGCCATTTCTAAAACTGGCATATCTGCCATATGAATCCATGCCTTCTCCAGTATCACCACAGCAGATTATAATGCAGTGACATATGCATTTATAGTGCACCATTCAAGTGGTGCAGAAAGCAGCCCAGATATGAGAGTGCCGTTTGAAATTTCTTTACTTTGTGGTTGAAATGATGTGTGTATATGTTCCTGTACATAATACTAACATCTAAGAAATAAACGATCTAGACTGGAGAGTGCTACAAGGAACAGGTGCATAGTGGCCTAAATAAATTCAGAAACAGATCTGAAACTGCTGCATTGATAGAATTAATTTGGAAAACTTGAGAAAATTATTTTCTCCATATATGGGGAAATATCCAAGGGGGAATAAGTCATATGTTCGTCTTATTTTAGTTCAGTTGTTCCTGGATGGGGACATGAGTGGAAAGAAGGGGTACCCAAGTAGTCCTTGTTTAACAACTGGTTGCTTAGCGATCGTTTGAAGTGACAACAAAACTCCAAAAAGATATTTATGACTTGGATTCAAAGTCTTGATGTCTGCCCCCTCCCCCATCGGCACTCATACAATTGCATTGTGGGCACTCAGCAACCAGTCCACATTCAAAGCTCCCACGATCACGTGACTACAATTTACAATGGTTTTTCTTGGTGTTTACTTTCCACTTTCTGGCAAAAAAAGTGCCCATTGTGAACAATGGCTTCACTTAACGATTGCAGCTTTCCTTTAATGACCGCTTCAGAAACTGTTGTAAAAGAGGGTTGGTCACATGATGAGCCATTTAATGACCAGTAAGACTTACGACCTTAATTCCAGGGTCAATTATTGTTGTAAGTCAAGGACTACCTGTATAATTATTTGCTACATCTTGGCTTGGAAGAAAACAAAGGAAGCCCTGTGAAAGGAAGCTCTGCCAATAAAACCTGTGACATAATTGCTATAAGGTGCCAAATGCTATTATTCTTTTTTTTAAGATATGAAAAACTATCAGTATTTTAATCTGTACATCTACATCTACAAAAGTGCTTTTGCATAAGCTCTGTAATTCAACCACTCCAACCAACTTTCTCTGAAGAGATGAGTGCAGCTCCCAGATGGCCTTTCAGGGATTGCAATCCGAACATTTAGAGAAGGGCACCAATTTCATCTGTCACACGCAAGCACACCTCAAGGAAGTTCCCCAGGAGCCCCTGGAAGCCACCTTTGAGTTCTTTTCTCTCTCACACACCTCCATGCATTCTCAGTGCATTTCAATATCCTCATTTTGTTGTCCTTTTTAAAAAATAGAATAACATAGCTGGAAGGAATCTTGGAGGTCTTCTAGTCCAACCCCCTTCTCAAGCAGAAGACCCTGTACCATTTCATAGAAATGGCTGTCCAGTCTCTTCTGAAAAGCCTCCAGTGATGGAGCACCCAAAACTTCTAAAGGCAAGCCCTTCCACTGGAAAATAGTTACAACTCTTAGGAAGTTTCTTCTTAGTTCTAGGTTGCTTCTCTCCTTGATTAGTTTTCCGAGGTGAGCCAAGGTGGCGCAGTGGTTAGAGTGCAGTACTGCAGGCTACTTCAGCTGACTGCTAGCTGCAGTTCAGCGGTTCAAATCTCATCGGCTCAAGGTTGACTCAGCCTTCCATCCTTCCGAGGTGGGTAAAATGAGGACCCAGATTGTTGGGGGCAATATGCTGACTCTGTGAACCGCTTAGAGAGGGCTGTAAAGCACTATAAAGCGGTATATAAGTCTAAGTGCTATTGCTATTGCTATTTTCATCTATGGTTTCTTGTCTTGCCTTCTGCTGCTTTGGAAAATAGGCTGACTCCCTCTTCTTTGTGGCAGCCCCTCAAATATTGGAACATTGCTATCATGTTGCCCCTAGTCCTTTTTTTTCATTATACTAGATACCTAATTCCTGCAACCTTTCATTGTTTTAGCCTCCAGCCCCCCAATCATCTTTGTTGTTCCTCTCTACTCTCTTTCCATACTCTTTCCATACTCTCGACACATTTTTTTTTTAGTGGTGACCAAAACTGGGTGCAATATTTCAGGTGTGGTTTCATTAAGGTCTGATAAAGCAGTACTAGCACTTCTTGTGGTCTTTATTCTATCCCTCTAGGAACACTTCTGTGGAAGTAGTGAAGCTGATCTAAGAGATGATGCTGTAGCACAGCTCATGCAGCTAGAAATTTAAATGCAGCAAGAAATGTAACTACCCGCTTATAAACTGCAGCGAAGCAGGAGCCCCCTCTTCGCCCTCACTTACACATAATTCCCCACCCCATCCTTTCCTCTTTCCCTCTCCCTCAGCAAGCACTCTTAAGTAGAACCCGGGCTACAAGCAGGGAAAGGACGCCCACATGGTAAGCGAGACGGGGCAAGACAGGGACAACCCCGGAGGTCGGTGAGGCGAAATAGCACTTCGCTTTCCAGAAAAAGAGAGGCGGGAAGCCGTCCAGGCGACACTAAGCCATGCTAAAGGAGACGGGCGCCCCCTTCGCCTATAGGGCAACTGGTTCTGCTTGCAGGACCCAGGAGGTGGGAAGCAGCACGAGGGGGCTACCGCGCACGCTGAGTGTCCTCCGTCCTGCGCCTGCGCAAATCTGCTCTCGCTCGCTGGCGTTCTCCCTTCGATTCCCACCTCCTCACACCATCATCAATCTCCTTTTCTGCCCCGGCTGTTTCTTCTGTTGAGCAAGTAGGAGACCTCCCCCCCCCCCACATCCCACTTCGTCCTCAGGACCTTGGTAAACCAGGAGTATCCGGGCTCTGAAAGAACGGATCGTCCGCCGAAACCCCAAAGTGCAGCCTCTCCCGTACATGCATCGCTACACACGGAGATCATGATCGTGCATTGGATGGAGACGGCGTCTCTCGGCAGCCTCTTGAGTGGATATTGCTACTCCTAGCTTGGATAGCGGCGGTGCCGGAGAAAAGGAAAAGGAGAGCCGGAGAAGCGCCCAGAGGTGAGGCAAGGGACGGAGATCGGAGCCGCGGTGGGTTGACTCCGAAATGGGGAAGCGGGTTTGCGGTCTAGAGGCAGATCTCTGGGGCTGATCCCCTTGGCTGGGATGGGGGTTGAGGGTTAATCTCGCTGGAAAACTTTGCTTTCCTTCTCCGCTTTTTAGTTCGGGCAAGGAGCGATGAAGGGACACAAAGAGCCCTTGGTTAGGTCTGGGGGGGGGGAATTGTGGGAATATTAAAAGAAGACGCGGGGTGAAGAAGGCGCAGCTTGCAATTGCGTAGGTGTGTGGGTGTGTGTGAAGCCTCGGGACGCCTGGAAATATTTGCTACGCGTTGCCTGCCGTAGAGGATTTATCTGGATTCCATGAGGCATTTCAAAAAAAGTGTGCTAGTGTATGCGTGTGTGCGCGCGCGCAAAACAACATACAAGCAGAGCTGCCTGCGTTTTTCTTTGTACCAGAGGATCGTACAGCCCAGGTACCTGATTGCTGCGTGGGTGACTTTATGCCTTTCGTTGCGCGGAGAATCCAGGGTGCCTATTCGGATGCTTTCAGTTGTGTATGCGTGTGTAGAAGATGCTTAGCACGTCTTTGTATGTACAGTTGGATTTCCAAACGTAATCGTACCAAGAAGAAAAATGCACTCGAAACTTGGATGCGAGAGAAGCAAGCAACATTAAAAACCCTCTTACTGATAGAAGGGTTTGGACTAGTCACTAGCGAGATCTACCTAAGTAAAGTTTTGCCGCGCATCTTGGTTTCTGGAGTTAGATTTGTGCGGAGCTGCTTCTAAGGAGTGTGTTTCAATGTCTCTCTTTTTCAATGGCATTTTGTGTATTCTGCTGGGAGGCTCAGAAGCAACTGCAACATAAGAGGTTCTCTCCCTCCAGCCCCCATTTTTGTTACTGTTGATCTGCCGCGGTCGAAAAGGCTCCACCTGTGCTACTGGCAGATGAAAAGTGATTTATGTGTGCACAGGCCAGGAAAAAAAAAACCCTTGTGATGTATTGTTGCTATTTGGATGCAGCTAAATGCATGTTTCATGAAGGCAAGACAATGTTGGTGACATTAATGGATATTGAAAATGAGTTAATTGCAAACATGTGGGATGTTTTGAGCTGACTAAAAGTACTCCGTGTGTAGAAGCCAAGGAAGGCAGTCTAGTGTCCTCCATTTTGGACTGCAACAACTACGTGAATCCCTCATTGTTACTCTTGGTGGATGAGTTTTGGAGAGTTCCAGTCCCAAAGTACCAAGTTGCTTATATCTAACATAGGGGATTACACAGGGGATTATAGAGGCTGTTTCCTGCTGACTTTTCCCATTTGCAGTGCATGCCAGTGGAATGCTGTGTTGCTAAGTATTTCCTCTCTACTGTTCTTGTGGAGAAGAATGTGCTTCAAAAAGTGAGCTGTTTGTCCAAGCATCAAACCATCATTCCTGTAATGAAAAATGTCACAGGCAAACCAGCCTGGAAGTTGTTCCTGTTGACCTAGAGATGTAGATCAGTGAGAGGCGATTGTGGTTGATGCCTCAGAATGGAAGAAAGGACTCTGTTACTCTGGTAGTTCTTGATATTTATTGAGGCCGGATTTGATGACTAAACCTTCAAATTAAATCCTGGCAAAGATTTTGAACAACATGATTCCTGTCTAATTGCCACTTCCTTACTGAGGGATGAAGCAAACCTATTTTCTCTTTATACATCAATTTTTGCCACTGAAAAAAGCTACACAAAAGCCAGTACTGGCTCTTTCATGAGTTGGTATTTGGATTCATATTTCTTACCAAGCTATATGTGATTTCATTTTATTCAGCTTATTATTTAGGTGAACCCACACATGGCTTAGCAGAAGCCAAGCTATTATGATTTGTTCAACAACCATAGTTAACATCCTAGTCCAGCTTTAGGTGTGAATGCAGTACTTGTGCTTGGTACAAGAGTTTGCAAACAATTATGTCCCCATTTCTTATACAATAATTTGCTTCATAAAGTGACAAATATTAGTAACTTAAGAACATAATATATGGATGAATATTCAAACTTCAGCAATAAACTTTAAATACTTCTGGCATGGCAAACATTAACATGAATTAGTAAAAAAGAATAGGTACTATTATTATTTGCAAAATTATTGTAGAATTTATTTTGTTTAGCTAAATAGACATTGGGAAGGACAAATGATGAAACACAAACATTTCTGAAATAGCAAGATTTTGTAGGTACTACAAGCACCTAAAAGAACAATTGGGTTTTAAAGAAATGTATTCATGAAAACAAATGTAAAACTTCGATTTTAACATATTTGTAGTAGGAAAAATGATTACCTCATTTAATTCACTAGTTTGGGATATGCTGGTGTGACTTAAAATATATTAAATTTAATATATAGCTTAGAGCAGGAGTCTCCAACCCCCGGTCCGTGGACCTGCACCATGCCACGCCCCATCCACGAGACACAGGCAGCATGTGAAACCACGCTCCATCCAGGCCAAGGAAAAACCTGTCTCCACAGAACCGGTCTCTGGTGCCCAAAAGGTTGGGGGCCACTGGCTTCCCAATTACATATTGCAGTTCTCCCCCTGATTGGTGATCTAAAGTGTTTAGAGACTAAAATTTGCAAAATTCTTGGCCCAGTTGGAAAGTACCAAGTTGAGGAAGTTCGACAACATTGCGTTAAGCCATGTTGATTGTTGAGTAAGTCACAGCTGATTGGGTCCCCATATAATGTGCAATATGGAATTCGCATTGCAGATTAAGCCAAACTAAACAAACCACGTTACAGATGAATATATTGTCTTGTAAATTATGGCTACAAGATCTGGAGTGCAACATGTTGGATGACTACTACTGGTAGATAACAATAAAGAGATACAAAAAAACTCTGTTTGGTGCCTTCTAGTGGTCTATTTAGATTTTACAATCCAGATCTAATGCCTCCAATATAAAATAATTGAATGAAATAAAATCTCTGTCCAGATAATCAGCGTAATCTATTTACTGGAAGCAAACATACTCTTGAGGCAGTAAAGGGGGGAAATGTGTGTGTGTGTGTGTGTGTGTGTGTGTGTGTGTGTGTGTGTGTCTTTACTCTCAGCCAAAAAAAGTAGCAAATAAAAAAGTAGGACAGTCAGTGAGGTCTGCTTCAAAGAATAAAAGAGGACACCAAAAACTCTTGGGAAATTCTTCAGCTACAGGGTAAGAAATAACTTGACAGAACAGTTTCATGACTACACCAATATTATAAATGAAACAAAATGTTAAAAAGTTATATTTATGTAGTTACTTAACAAGCACATCTAAATTATATTAAAGTAACCAAAATATCTTTACAATCCCCAAGGCATGTCACAACTTTTGAGCACCCCTAATGTTTGAAAATTGAAGGTTGAAAAATTACATCGATATTATAGTGTTCTTTCCCACTAAAATCTCTTATCTTTTCCCTTCCCTTCCCTTCCCTTTCTCTTCTTCCTCTTTCTATCTTTTGTTTTGAACACATCCCTATTGTGGCTAGCTTTCTCCCTCATAGTACTGGTTTCATTTCAAAAGGTTGCCTTTTTTTAAACTGTATTTTAAAACAATCCATTTTTATGATGTGTTGTATGGTTTTAAATCATGAGTTGTCCCCAGTGGAGGAGCAGCACAAGAAATGTAGGAAATCAATTTCTAGATAAGGTAAGTATGATCTAAATCCCAGGACAGAACAAGGCAATCTGATTGAAAAGTCCTCCTTCTGGGTCTGCCTTAGAAATTTCCTGTTTTCTTTAACCCAATAGATATGGAGATTACATAGCCTTGGAAAGAAACAAACAAGATGCTAAATTAGCATGAGCAAAAAAAAAAATGGCCATCTACTAGGCAAGAAATTGCATATCTTAGTTTTTCAATAAAGCTCTCCCTGAATCACATACTGATAAAAACTGCTTCTGAAGATTATGTGTGTGATGGGCAATGTGTGTGAGAAATGCAGCTGCCTTGTGAATCATGTCAGTAGCAGAAATTGTTTTCTTTTGGAGATGCCAGGTTTCACAAATTATGTTTTGATTGAGCATGGCTCACTAATGAATTTGTCAGATTACGGCTGTTCATAGGTAGGAGCATTGTATGTATAAACCAGCTCCCACATGTTGTAAAACATCCCACAATAAAGCAATATGCATATTTTTACAACACGGTGGAATTTACATTCCAGCTGCAAGCTACTTTGGACTGGAAAAAAATTAGGATTTATCCTTGCTGTTATTCAAAGCAGTGGTTATTACGGGTAGTCATTGTTGGGCAAGGAAATCCCAGTATAATTTCTGTTTTGTTTTTTCCTCCCAGAATTAGTGTCTGTTATTGATAGTTTCTTCATTGAGCAGTTTCAACCTTTATATCAGCAAATTTAGGTGGTGAATTATGACAGCCACATAGCTTATTTTGTTAGGGAGGGAATGGGGTGGGGTGTTCTCATATAAGACATGACTGCCTGGCAAACTCTTAGCATTCTGTTGGCAATATTTCGTTTAGCCTCCTCTTAAAATCAGTTTTGGGAGATACAGCTGTTTTGCATGTATTAATTTGTGTTATTCTAAGTATTTTATAGTTATCTGAAGCTTCTTGGTATAGACCAAACATGCTTGCTTGCTTCTAAAACATTTCCTGCCTTTTGGAAAATAATGTTGATTTTGAAAGATTGGAGTCATGGCAATGGATTTAGCTGGAGGAAATAAACATACACTAAGCATTGCACCTAGCAGGGTAACCTCTGTGTTGTGGGAGATTGGTAACAGCACTTCATGCATTCATCCTGCACAAATCTCTAGCAAATGTCAGGCTGTTATGGTTGCAAACATAGGCTTGAAAATGTGTGGGCAGTGTCTAGTAAAAGCTTTTAAAGCCATGCAGTGTCTCCTGACAATTTTCTGCGACCAAAAGTTGAATCTGAGTTGTCAAAAGGATCCCTGCTTAAAGAATGAGCAGATCAGTTGCTTTTTCTAGCCCAGAAACTCAGGAGGAGGTTTGACAAAATTCCTGGCCAGAACGGCATTCTATCTGAAGTCACCTGCTTATGGAAGCTAGTTATTTAGCATAACTGACTAAAGAAAGAAATATCTCAACAAGAGTTCTTTCATTCTATTTTACCCATTTTGGACAGACTCCTATCCATCCATCCATCATCTATCTAATTCATCTCCCCAAACCTCTAAATGTTGTTACTTGCAATGTTTAACACGCTACAAGGGGAGATAATTAAATAAATGGTTGAAAATACTACAGTATTCAGGATATTTAATTAAACATAACTGCAAATGAGAACAAAGTTAGTTTTTATTCCTAATTCATTAGTACACCACTCAAAAGCTATCAATCCACTAAAATTCTGCACTTCTACGGTATGTAATTTAGTACTCTATCTACCCAACTGCTGCTTAAGGAAAAATATGATTAAAACCAATGATCAGCAAAGCAACAATCTTCTTCTTCCTCCCTCCCTCCCTCAGTTTTCGTTCTGCCTGTTTTCGTTCGAAACAGCTGCAGACAGGTGCCATGTATGCCATGAAGCACCTTTTTCAAATTACTTTCAAAGCACAGCACAATCCTCTTAATTAGACACCAATGAATGAAATATTTCAAGAGCTATGGTGCATTGGTTAGAATGCAGTACTGCAGACAAACTGCATTCCCACAGCCAGGAGTTCAATCCTGACAGGCTCAAGGTTGACTCAACCTTCCACCCTTCCAAGGTTGGTAAAATGAGGACCCAGATTGTTGGGGGCAATATGCTGACTCTGTAAACTGCTTAGAGAGGGCTGCAAAGCACTATGAAGCGGTATATACATCTAAGTGCTATTGCTAGAGCTATTTCCTGATACTACAGTTTTAGAATTTCAGTTGGAAAACAGTGTATTTGTATGCTTGTTTACACTCTCTCTCCCTCTCTCTCTCTCTCTCCTAGCTTTCTTAACTATTCTTTAATTTAGACATAAAAAGCATGTTATCTTGGAAACTGATACATGTCTGACCTGAGAATCAGAGCAGAGTTCCCTGAAGAATTTGGTAAAGCCTTGGAAGGATGATTTTTGTTGTAATAGATTTTTTTAAGGATTTCTCCTGAAGTCAGTTGCCATAAAATTGTCAACCTTACATCTTTCTCTTCCAAGAAGAATTAATTATTTTTATGTATTAGGAAATACTCCTGGACATTTGGAAGTTTGGTTGGACACATTTCTGTCTTGTTTGTTTTCCTGCTTAGAGAAACGTGGAGAGGGATCCTGAGAGCCCCAATAGTAAAATTGGTTGCAAACTATATTCGGACACAGTGACTTGGGAAATGGCAATATGTCAAAACAGACATTGCCCTTTCCATGTAATCCTTTAAAAAAACCCAATGGGAATTGGTTTAGTTAGTTGAATTGAAAAGAAGATTGGATTTTGCTAAGTTGTTATGACAATATCTTGAAATAAAGCATGTACAGTAGCTCGGTTTAAAATCTGTTGAGATATACATAGAAAGTCTCTGGCAATCCACTAAAATTTTAACCAATTCTGTGAGAGAAATTTGCAGATCTGGGGATAATTTATGTCTGTCAGTGGAATAATCAACTATTCACTAATCGAGAGAGAACTTTTGCAGTTGATTTTTTAAACTTTTCAACTTCAAACTTCAAGCAGTTGCAGAAAGCTTGACTCTTTATGAAGTTGGACCATAGTTGGGCTTGTAATTAGATTTGCATGAAAGAGAATCATAAACATGTAACTGCCTGTCACTATAAAAGGTTTGATATTTTAATTATTTTTATTTATTTTAATTAAATGTATGGCACTACCATTTGGACTAGGGAACAATTCATCAATCTTTCAGAGATTTAAGAATAATATTTTATCTGATTTCTTATTCTTGATCATGCTATTGACTTGAAAGAGAGCTTCCTTTATTTGGGGTTCTAAAACCCCAAGAGCCTTTCTTCAACTTAGAGCCATTCTTTCCTAACCTATTATCCTAATTTTTGAACATCTCTTTGTTGTATAGCCTTTCCCCCCCTGATTTTGGTTGGCACCTGTCATTTGCAATCAACTCCAAAGTTTCAGTGTTCTTACTTCAGTAACTGCTAAGTTGAACAAAACTATGCATTTCTATGGTGATTTTTTTTTGCAATATTTTTTTTATTTTATTCACATTAAAATACAAACTCAAAAAAGAAAAGAACAAATATAAAAACAAAGCAAAAATAAACAAGATATTAAAAATGTGCATAGGAAAAAACATATACATATAGATTGTTCCCCCAGTTGAATACTGATAAATATTTTTCAAGAATAGTAGTTTTTCCCCCTTGTGAAAGAGGCCCACAGTTTATGGACTACTACAACTCTTATCTATCCAACTGATTTGACCTGATGTCTGTCTGTCATAGTTAACAGGTAAAGCTAACAGCAAGGTTAAATTTCAAAGTCTTCTGTTAATCTATTATTGTTATGTCACTCACAGAAAGTCCACAATGGCTTCTAATCTACCATAAACCACTATCTGCTGATACAGTTCTACAGCGTTATGTATCAGTTTTTCTGATACAGTTCTACAAAGGAATTATTGAGTCTGTCAGTTGTACCTCTATAATTGTTTGGTTTGGCACAGCAAGCAAACACGACAGGTACGACTTCAATGGATAGTTAGGACTGCAGAAAAAACAATTGCAACCAGCCTGCCTTCCATTGAGGACCTGTATACTACACAAACCAGAAAGAGAGCTGAGAAAATATCTACAGGCACCTCACGTCTTGTTGAAACTGTTTCAACTTCTCCCCTCAGGACCTCAGGGCATTGTATGCCAAAACTACTAGATGCAAAGATAGCGCCCCCCCCCATGCCATCACTCTGCTAAATACCTAACTCTCATAGCACTCTTATGCCTAAAGATATTTACCCATGTAATAGGCTGTATTGCTATTATTCTTGCCATCTTCTCATCCTTCTCACCTCACCTTTCCTTCTACCTTCTCAAATTGGTATATTATGATTTTTCAATCATTGTTTGTATCTTATGATTTATGATTGTACCTTATGATTTATGAATTACTACTTCGTTGTTTGTATGTACACTGAGAGCTTATGCACTGGAGACAAATTTCTTGTGTGTCCAATCACACTTGGCCAATAAAGAATTCTATTCTATAATTTTTATCTCTGGTCCATCCAGGATCAAATATTCTCAGTTGATTCTTAATGCTAAAGCTTTTCCTTAAAATTTTAATTTTAACTGGGATCTTTCCCAACAATTGGATCTCATTGCCCAAAATCATAAGCCTCTGTTGTAGATATATCTGCATTATTTGCTGTTCAAAAAACTTCTTTTACTTGGATATAATAAGTCCATTCTCTATCAATCTTCTTAAGAAAGTCCAGTTCATTACCATCAGTTCTGTCAACTCTTTAAGTTTTTAGAATCCATGGCCCTTTTAGCCTTCTCCAACAAGCTTGTAATTTTCAAATGAAACTACTTCTCTTTCAAATCCATCAGCTATAAATTACCATATTTTTCAGAGTATAAGACGCTCCGAAGTATAAGACGCACCTAGCTTTTGGGGAGGAAAAGAAAAAAAAATCTGCCTCTGCCTCCCAGCAATTTGCCTCCCAGCAAACAGTGCAGATGATATAGACTGTTTGCGGTGTATTTCTGTGCATGTGTGCCTGACCCATAGAAATAGCAAAGAATTGGAGAAATGTACATTATGGCAGTATATTAATGCCAGAAAGTTTTCTTAAATGTAGTCACACTAACTCCTCCCAATTATTTAAATAGATCTACTCCAAACATGACTAAGTCAGGGTCTAACTTAGCTGCCTTATCTTAATACTACAACAGGACACTGTTACATTTCAGTGCAGTGTACAGATGCTGTTAAAATTGATGTGGCTTTCTGGAAGTATACGTTATTCTCTGCTATTTAAAAGAAGATACAATAGCACTGGGCCTCTTCAGATCAAGCATTTATTTTAAAAAGCTTCTTCATTTTGTTAAGTTGTCTAGAATAATAATAAAGCAGTCTTTAAAAATAACTCTAATAATTTGAACATTCTATAGGCATTTATAGTTATTGACTTGCCTCCTTACAACAGCCAGTTTCTGTTTCAGCACAGCCTAATTAGCATAAGAAAATAAAAATCTGCCTCTGCCTCTACCTCCCAGCAATTTGCCTCCTTGCAGCAAACAGCCCGTTTCAGTTTCACTTTCAGTTTTAGCACAGCCTGATTAGCACAAGCAGCTAATAGTTTCAGGCTGCAGGGATTGCCATAGCCTATTGCCACCTGCCTGCAGCCTGAAACAGCTGATGGTTGGGAGACCGACAATCAGTTGCTTGTGCTAATCAGGCTGTGCGCTGTTTGCTGCAAGGAGGCAAATTGCTGGGAGGCAGAGGCCAAAGGGTGGGGGCCGGTGGGTGGGCAGGGCTACATTCGGTGTATAAGACGCACCCAAATTTTCACCCTCTTTTTGGGGGGGGGAATGCGTCTTATACTCCGAAAAATACGGTAGATTCCAGTCTGTCCTATTGTAAATCTGCCTTGGCTGCTGTTACTTGTATCTGAGCATCTTCTTTGGGTTGATTTAAAACTATTGTTATTTTATCAAACTTCTTATCTAAATTTTCAATTTGAACTTGTAAGTTGAAAAGCATTTTTTTCTCAAAGGCTTCTGAATTCATGGCACATTTTTATGGAAAGCCGAATCTCAGCTGTTGAATGTGGAATTCCAGCTATTATCTGCCCATCAGCCACAGTTAGATAGATAAATTGAGAAAATAAATGACACATGATTAGAACAATACCTTCATTGCTCTATTAATCATCAGCATGATGACTTACACATTTACTCATAGTGGCATTCACTTACACGGTAATATCCCAGTTCACAAATGCACTCATTTATCACAAATTTATGCCATGTCCTTGCTTTTTGCTAGATAACTCCTGGCCTTTGTCTTACCCGGTGGCTTTAGCTGAGGTCCTGACCTCAGTGGTGCAGTTGTCAGGGAGTTTGCCAACTTATGGTTCTGGGGAACTGCAATCTGCCTTCTCGGGGCCCAGAGGCAGAGATGACCTAAGAATTCAAGGCCACCATGACAGTCATGAAACTGGTGCACCTTACAGATGACCCAACTCACAAAGGGATCATGCATTAAATCTTTGTCTCAGGACAGTGGCAAGGTGATCTGAGATTAGGGGACATTAACACTAGTCCCTTGGCATGGGCACATGGACAGATCATTCCTCTTGGTCCTGGAATTATCTAGCTGCCTCCTACTGCAGGGAGGATGGGCCTATTTGATCAGTCTGTTCCATTATTGATGGACCCAGTAGGGTTTCAGAAGGAGCTTGGGGTTATTCCTGAGGTTTTCATGAATTTGCTGAGGTCTTAGTTGCAGCCTGGAATGAGTATGCAACAAGGGCCTTGAATCTTGAGTGATGCTGGAGGAATATGAAGGATGAAGCTGACCAAACATTGGCATTAACCTTTATTAGAACTTGTGGCAGTAAGAGCAGCGAAGCTTGCTTGCTTCTCTGCTCTTATTGTGTGTGCTACAGGGCTTAACTCTCTCCCCTTTAATATAGGAAGTCCTCGACTTGCAACAGTTCATTTAGTGACCGTTCAAAGTTACAATGTCATTGAAAAAAATGACTTATGACCATTTTTCACAGTTATTGTCTCATATTTGACGGTTGCAGTGTCCCTGGGTCACGTGATCCCCTTTTGCAACCTTCTGACAAGCAAAGTCAACCTTAACAACCAAGTTACTAATTTAACTATTGCAGTGATTCACTTAACAGCTGTGTCAAGAAAAGTCGTAAAATGGGGCAAAACTCACTTAACAAATGTCTCATTTAGGAACTTAAATTTTGGGCTCAATTGTGGTTGAAAATTGAGGACTACCATTATTTTTGATCTCTCTGTGGTCAAGAGAGTTGACATCTGACTGAACAGGGATAACAATCCCCCATACTGCTCTGATACACAATTTGGCAATCCTCTTGGACTTATGGCTCCTGTTGGAAGAGCAGGTGGCAGCCATGGCAGGAGAGTCTTTGTCCTAATCTCTCTTGTGTGCCAGTTGCTGTACCAAGAGTCCTTGCTCATAGTTACACACGCCTTGACCATTCCCTGTTTGGATTACTGCAATGCACTTCACATGCATTGTAAAGTGAAGACCATTTGGAATCTGCAACTGGTCCAGAGTGCAGCAACCTGATAGCCCAAGACAATTGTTCCTATTTGGAAGCTCTTCCTGTTCAATATCACATGTTTCATTTTCTGTCCCTCATTCTTGCTGTGCAGTAATACACTTTACTGTATAAGTCTACAGTTGGAGAACTTGTAAGAGCACAAAGCATCTCTGTTCAGTTAATTAAAACAACTGGTTTCTGCCCTCTGGACCATCTTGCCTCCTCCTGAGGTGAGATTGGCTTCTACTCGTCTGACCTTCTGCAGGAGCCCGAAGACCTGGCTCTGCCAGATGGCTTCGGGCGCAAACGGGGGAGCAACACACCAGAGGTGGTTGATGAATTAAGAGGCAATCCCACCTCCCCACCTGGGAAAAGACATGGCTGCTTTAATGAACACCCGAAAGTTTTCAGAATTGGAACAGCTCATTGGGTGCAGGAGAATGTAGGACATTTTGCATACCTAAACAAACTCACTCTTCATGCCCACCTGTCCTCCTGAATATTGTTTCTTTTCATCTTATTATCTTGACAACATGCTTAATTATAGGCAATCCTTACTTAACAACAGCAAACCATTCAAAGTTACAACGGTGCTGAAAAAAATAGCTTGATAACTAATCCTTGCACTTATGATGGTCAAAGCATCTCAGGGTCACATGATCAAAATTTGTATGATTGGCAGCTGGCAGGTGTTTATGACCATCACTGTGCCCCACAGTCACATAATTGCCATTTGCATGCTTCACAACCAACTTCCAATTGGCAGAGTCAATGGTGAAACTGGCAGTAAAATCACAAGTCATAGTGACATGTCACACTTAACAACTGCAGCTGAACTGACACAAGTCCATTGCAATCACATGATACTTTACTCAATGACCACATTGCTTAGTGACAGAGTTGCTGCTCTCAATTGTAAGAATACCTGTATTTCATTCTGAAAACCACTACATGGATCAATTTAATATGCTGTCAATATGTACGTTTCCCTTTTTCCAATCTCTCCGGGTCAGGGGAGGGGAAGTACGTCTTATCCTAAATTCTTTTTAGTGTGCAGAAGTATTTCCATAGTTATGAGGCTGGAGGAGCAAGACAAAGATTATAGGCAAAGCTTGGAAAAATACAGTTGGGGAGGGAATTTCTTCTTTACTAGTGGTAAATGGAGCACTCATTAACTCAGGTTGTTTTATATGATGGGAATTCCTTTTTTTCTGCCTGATAAACTGCACCTATCTTTTTATTGTTAGGTTGTGTCACATTGTTATCTTGGTGGATCTGCTATCATAGATAAATTTCCTTTTATCATGTCAGCTTGCCACCAAATGAAAGCAGGCAGGCTGTGATGTGATAAGGAAGAGCAATCCATGATAATGTATCTAGGATAACAGTCTTACAAAATGAAACAATCTGTTGATAGTTGTTGTGAAATTAAAATTATCACCTACATTGGCCTGAAATAGACACACATGTGGTAATATTGAAACAAGGTTTAAATACCGGTAGTAGCAGCCTTTGTTTTTTCAGCCTTTTTAAAGCAGATTGGAGTGAGAAGGGAGGATGCATGCTGAATACTGAAAATGCAATGCTAAACATTTACCATACAGGTAGTTCTCGACTTACGACCACAGTTGAGCCCAAAATTTCTGCTGCTACGTGAGACATTTGTTAACTGAGTTTTGCCCAATTTTACGACCTTTCTTGCCACATTAGTTAACAGAAGTTGTTAAGTTAGTAACTTGGTTGTTAAGTGACTTCTCCATTGATTCTGCTTGTCAGAAGATCACAAAAGGTGATCACGTGACCCCGGGACACTGCAACCATAGTAAGTATGACTCAGTTGCCAAGTGTGAATTTTGATCACATGACCATGGGGATGCTGTAACAGTCATAAGTGTGAACAATGGCCATAAGTCACTTTTTTCAGTGCCGTTGTAACTTCGAATGGTCACTAAATGAACTGTTGTAAGTCGAGGACTACCTGTATAGGCGAGAATTAGAAGTTTGATGACTTAACTTTAATAGAAATTTAAAGAATGCACATAATAGAATAAACAGGATAGAATATGAAGTGGGACCCTACATTTATGGGCTCTAGTAGAGGAAGAAATGATGCTTTATATGTCTCTCAGGCTCTCGTAGTGGTGATCTAACTTAACTAGGCCACTTCAGGTGTGGAAATCTTTGGTCCTTCAGGGATTGCTACTGGGTGTGCCCAGTGGGGCAAATGAAGAATCATGACGACACAGTTGGCATAAACACATCATTTGTACAATGATGTCATGACATATCCTGTAATTTTGACATTATCATGGCTTGTTACATACACTGTTTTTAGATTCTCATTGTCTCAGCCATGTTAGCTGGGCTGATGGGAACTACTAGTTCAGAATTTGGAGGATAGGGTCACAGGTTCTAAAACCCAATAGCACTCATTTCTTTTACTTAGAGGGTTTGCATGCAAAGTATGTATTGGAACTATTACTGAGCTGTGGTGGTACAGTGGTTAGAATGCAGTATTGCAGGCTAATTCTGCCCACTGCCAGCAGTTCAATCCTTCCAAAGGTTGACTCAGCCTTCCATCCTTCCAAAGTCAGCAAAATGAGGACCCAAATTATGCTGACTCTGTAAACCTCTTAGACAGGGCTGTAAAGCACTATGAAGTGGTATACAAAGACTTGTGCTATTGCCATTATTTATATTCCATCCTTTTGAAAGCTTATGTGTGAAATACATTTTTATCGATGCAGCTTGATTTACCGGATGTATAGAATTTCTGTCTTCTATTGCCTTGATGAAGATTGGATATTTAATGAAAAATTGTAGATTCAGAATATGGCAGGACAGGTGGCAAATGGCATCTCTACAATATGCCAAATGGCTGTTATGCTGCTGTGCTGAAACAAATACCTCCCTGTCCCTCCCCACATCTTTTAAAGTTGGCTTTAAAAATTAGGCAGTCCTGCTATTTATTATAATTTATAGTGTACTTCAGGCATATGTTTTTACTTGGGTCTTGAAATGTTTAGCATTTATTTTTAGTAGAGTTATAGTTTTTTTTAAATGTGTTTTTTTTTAAAAAAAATTCTAGGTTTTCATGGCATTGAATTAAGTTGAATTATCATTTGTGCCTGTTGACTTATTTAATAATAATACAGTCCTCATAAATATTTTGAACTGAAAACAGTGCAACAATTAAAACACACAATTAAAAATCATTGATTTTAAAAACTAGCAAAATGCTACATGTGGTTGTAAAAGTTAGTTGCAATAGCATGTAAAGCCACTAAACTTATGCATTTTTATGTGAAAGTAAATTCTATTTAGTAAAAGGCACTGCTAAGGAGGGCTTTGGAATTAGTTAGAAAAGGTGCTTCAGAAAATGCAGAATCTGAATGTAACAATGATCTGCAACTCTTTAAAACAGCCATGTTTTTTCTTGGAGTTACATGATTGCCTTCTGCATGATTTTGAAATAAAATCTGAAGCATTTCATTATCTTATTCATTCCCCCCCCCCCAAAAAAAAAACTAGTAATAGGGAGGGAGGGTTACTATAAACTTTAAAAAAATACAGTGTTTTTGGTACTCTTGAGACTTCATTGTGATTTCTAATATGAGTTCTTACTTGTGCTTGTTCAGATTCATTCTTTGTCTTCTACTAGGTAGTAGGGCTTTAACTATCTCTTCTGATTTCAACTACCAAAGTTCCTTGGAGAATTAAGGGGCATACAGGATCAACACACAGTAAGAGATGCTATAGGAACAATCTGGCTCAAATCCCATGTCTCCCTATCCATTTCAAGCAGTGACCCAAGGAATCAGCTGAACTGACCATCAGATTCACAGAAAATGTTCCAAGCTTTCTTTGGGATCTAACAGGACGCATTAATCTTCTGAAGCACTCCAATATAGTACGGTAGATCCCATCTCCCTGAAGGAGGGGCAGCACCAGTCAATCGAAAAGCAATCAGAGACTGATCAGACCACAACAACGGACTAATGGTAATGTCTTCCACATTGAGATCATGTTCTAATTGCTTTGATTAAAAAAAAATATCAGATCTAACATGCAACCTCCGGTGTGTACTACTATTGAGATATGCCTCGCCTTACAGGATTTCAAGATTTATGTCAGCCCTTTGAGGTAGGATAGGTCAATAAACAGACATCATAGAAATTGCAGAATGCTGTAAGATATCATAACAGAATCTTGAAAGCCTGTCAGGGTTTCTCTCTGCTCCAGCTTATACCAAACAAAATGAAGGTGGAATTATTTTGAGTTTCCTTTGCTCTCTTTTTCTTAGGGTGGAATTGCTTTTTCGTCTCCCTCCTTCCTTTCCCAATGTCATCCCCAGTTGTATTGCAGAACAATTGATTTAACTATGTGTGGATACAGGTAGTTGACTTACAACAGTTCATTTAGTGCCTGTTCAACGGCACTGAAAAAAGTTTGGTTGACAACTGGTTCATATTTATGGCGATTGCAGAGTCCCAAGGTCATATGATCACCTTTTGTGACCTTCTGACAAACAAAGTCAATAGGAAAGCTAGATTCACTTAACGTTACTAATTTAACAACAAAAGTTATTCACTTAACAAATGTGGCAAGAAAAGCTGTAAAATGGGACAAAACTCACTTAACCACTGTCTTACTTAGTAACATAAATTTTGGGCTCAATTGTGGTCATAAGTTGAGGACTACTTGTACTCTTTCGTTTATTTGCATTGTTAATATTTGTTTTTACTGGGTTGGGTATTTAAACTAATTATATTGTATGGAATATTGTAATTACTGGGACTACCTGATTTGTATTGCACTTTGATAAATAATAAATGTCCATAGATCTGGATCTATGGACATCTAATTCACATCATCAGAATTTCTGAAACTTATGATTGCTACATCTGCATGCACGAAATCTGGGAATGCTACCATAGCTTGTTTATAAGATATTTATAGAATTATATGCATATTAGTAGCAACTAATAGTAGGACAAGGGAGTGGAGAATAATGCAATATGATAATGCTAGCAAAACCATACTGGACATTTTGGAAAGGAAAATGTAAAGAGATAAATAGAGGCATCAAAGTTATGATGTAAACATCAATGTTCTGAAGGAATCTTTTCTTTTAGTCATGACCATGCAAGGGCCTTAGACCATGCATTTTGTTTTAGAATTCTAAATAGCTGCTTCCTGTATGGTTTTTCATAGCCAGTATAACAATGAAAAGACAATAGCCTGCATGTGCTTGATATCTCTGCCTTCATAATGAATCATTCGCTTGTGGTGCCTCTTGTCAACAATAACAATGAGGCTTGCAAACATGATTCCTCTAGGGAAAGAAACTATTCCGATTCACGTGATTGTCTTAAGCAGGCCTATGACTGTTCACAAATGCACACCATATATTTATGCTGCCTTCTGGGCTTCTCCCCAGAGAGAAAAGGTAATTTTGTTTGCTCCAGTGGTGCTTCTGGTGAGAGCTGGCACATTTATATTGGAAAGTCTGATGTGTGCTACCTTATTACAATTTTTTTATTTGGCCTCTGCAGCTGAGATCTAGTGCATTATGCTAAAAGCAGCATGTAGTAAAAGACTGAAGCTATAATTACTTTGGAAAGAGAGTAACACATATAGACCGTTGGAGATTTAATCAGTTCCCTTGTAAGCACAATGCTCCATCATTATTCTTATCATCAAACTAATAGATGAAAGTGATACAATAGTAATCAATTTAAAGAATTCTCCCCTGAGGTGAAAACAAATGCAAAATGCTGTTTTCCATGCTGTTTTTTAAAAAAAATTTCTTGAAACTATCCGTTTAAACAGGACCATTCCTTCCAGAAGGTTGATTGAAATATCGATGAGGGGAAAGGAGACTTTGTTTTAAATTGCCCCTCCTCGCTCCTCTGTAATCTTGCTAAAATCCAGCCAATCAAAAATCTCAGTTAGAAGTGAGGATGACTAAAGGCCAGTGAACAAGATTAGGGAGTAGAAAGGACAATACAGGATCAATAACACACCAGAATTTATCAGCTGTTTAAAAATGGACAGTGTATAGATTTGCTGTTCCTAAAAGTGTGCCTTGTGTCCCATGGTGCTACAAAAGTATGGAGTGTCATGAAATATTTTAAATTCGGATCTGATTCCTCAAGTAACAGAACTGTTAGGCATTTCTTTTGATTTAGAGGTGCTGTGAAAAAATTACTAAGGCACTAAGAACAGCATTGAACTGAGAAAGTTTGTGATCTCTAGCATAGATCTTTGTCAGGGAATTGCGCAGCCAGTGTCCAAATGGAGTCAGAGACAAACCAGTTTTATATAAATAAATATATTTTATATAATAAATATATAAATATATTTACAGTAAATAGAATAGGCAAAGAGGAGCATCCTCAGATGAATCAACACAGCAGGAACATCATGAGGTAAATTACAGAGAGCACACATAGCACACAGAAGAAAAAAACCAGTAAACAAGGAAACTCCCCCTTTATACTCACAGCAACCAATCACAGGTTAGATTGCCTCATGCAGTGGCCAATTGCATGAGGCAATCTAACCTCTTCAACCAATTAGCTATAACTGTACTCATTGTCCAACTGTAACTGCTCCAGCTATTAAATTTTAAATATCTTAACGATCTTTTCCATGAATTTGAAAACAATATAATTAGTATCACTGTTAGCGTCCCCTCTCTTTTTTTTCCCCTTGCTGCAATTGGTAGTCAAATTAATGCTGCAGAATTTGAAAGCTCTACAATAATTTTGTGTGATGAGAAGTGAGAGCCATAATTAGAGCCAAATTAAGAGCCACAGAGGATGGACTTTAAAATACAATAAAACCCATGTTAATTAGCCAGTGCAACAGTATTACAAAAACCATGTGTCAAGTATTACGAAGTCCATCCTCTGTGGCTCTCAGAAGTATCCAAGCAGATTAGTTAAATTGTATGTACTTTGCTTTTTGTTTGATCAGCATCCACGTATTGGTAGTACGGTTCCCTCTAATACAAAGCAGTTGCTAATGACAGTTAACTGAAGAGGAATTCTGGGAGTTGAAGTCCACAAGTCTTAAAATTGCCAAGTTTGGAGACTCCTGGTTTAAAGTTTGGTTTGGCATTGGGCGATTTAAGCTGAAATTCCATCTTCAGCAATGGGAGGTTACTGAGTGACTTTGGGCCGGTCATTCTCAGCCTAACCCATCTCGCAAGATAGGTGCTGTGAGGAAAAATAAGAAGATATATGCTTGAACTCCTGAAAGAAAAGCCAGATATAAATATAACCAACCAGCCAATAAATATAAGCTGGTGCTTATACTCCTTCCCCCCAAATCTGTGTACTGCAACCAAACAATTGAAGCCCATTTCCAGAGGAAAACTGGACAGTGTTCTTCATTTAAATAGTAGATATGGGGAATTTAGGAGATCAAAATCAGTCATGTCACAAGCTCATCTCTGTAGATCTCAAATGTCAGCAATTGCTTCCTAAGACAGTTGCCTCATCCAGCCATGCCCTGTTTGAAATCCCTGGAGAGCAAAGGTATCAGTAGGGAGGAACAGGAAAGTCAAGATGGCAGCCGGACCTGTGCAAATGAAACCCTGCAAAGAAGAGGCGGGGCTTCAATCAGGCGGTTGTGACACCACCTTGACTTTTTGACCCTGTTCCTCCTGCAGAGCCGCTGCTGGATTTCCTGGCCAACAGCACAACGTGTGTTTCCCAGCGAAGGCTGTTAACTTGACAGACTCTCCTCCAGAGAATGCATCTTCTGTGTCTATGCACACACTGCATGGCTCTTGTCGGACAGATAAATAAAAACAGAGGAGGGCAAAGTGCCAAAATGTATGTCAGTCTGACCTTTTAGATTTCACTGCATCTTTGGTCATCTATGCTTGTAAAATATGTACGGATGAAGAAATCTTAGATAAATCATGACTGATTTTTTTTTTACTTCCCTTTCATATTCTCTCAAGCATGCGAGGCTTCTGTGCCAGCCAGTGTTTATCAGAATGGGAGCTGGCATCGTTTGTATTATACTAAGTGATGAAGTAGCTCATTACAGCTAGCTGGCAACCATATGGCATGACCAAGCTGCTTCTTTAAGGATCAGTGACCAGCTTTTTGTTTCAGTTAAAGAATCCATAAAACTACAGAACGGTCCACTTCCTTGGCGAACACAGTACATTCCAAATCTTACTAAATATCCATTCTACAACATAATATTACATGCAGTGAATATTTACTCATTTTAAAGGAATTAATTTGCAGAAGGGGGTGTCCTTATTCATAAATGTCCATTCAACACAAAAACAGGTCCTTGTGCCCGTTTACATCATTTGTGTACATCATTGACGTCATTATGCAGTGTAAATTACATTTTCCACATCATTAGTGTGGTAACATAAATTGCTGCAAACTTACATAATCTACATCATTTGCATAACAGTGTAAATGCAAATAATGGAAATGTCATTAGTTGCATAATGAGTTATGCAAGTAACATGCATTGATGAGTATTTTCACTGTATTTGGTTAGCATCTCTTCATATGCAAATTGGTTAGATCAAGTACTTATTATTAGATTTATTTATTTTTTATACTGCCTTTATTATTTTATAAATAACTCAGAGCAGTGAACATACCTAATACTCCTTCCTCTTCCTATTTTTACCATAACCCTGTGAGGTTGGTTTGGCTGAGAGAGTGTGACTGGCCCCAAATCATTCAGCTGGTTTTCTTGTCTAAGGGAGGCCTAGAATCATCTTGCTGTTTATGCCCGTACCTTAAAACTACACCATACTGGCTCAAGCATAAAAGCAAAAACCACAGAATTTTTCAGTCAGATTCTCTGTGAGAAAAATGCTGTAATATTTTATATATGTTGAAAGCAAAGTCACTGAAAAGGATTGAGCTTGCACAGAATTTTGGTTAAGTGTGAGGGGGGGAAAGGCTGAAAAATGTTAGAGATTAAATGGCAAAGGACTTGGCAGACAAGAATCCTAAACTGAAATGCTGCATGAGGCAACATTTTGTTGCAGTCTCCATTTATAACTTTCCTATTTTAACATTTTTGATGTTCTCTGTGGATAAATAGAGGACATAAATATCCTTTGTTATGATTCTTCCTCATGACCCAACAATCTGTGTTTTCTTAGTTTTTCTTAGCTTTCTCAAGTGAAAAAAAGTGCCATAAGAAACCCAAACTTAATTATTTTATTTTTATTTATTTATTTATTAAATTTATATGCCACCCATCTAGCCATCAAGAGCAACTTCATATTAACTATGAAGTTACTCAGAACTCACTGTTTTTTCTTACCTTGCATATTCTGGAATATATTTTGTATACTGTCTTACTATTGCCTGCACAGTTTCAAACATAAGGGTATCTTTGCAATCCAAGGGCTAGAAATGTGGGGGGTTTTTTCCTAAATAAAACGTCATAGGATTCATGGGATTTTGACCCGAGTATAGTTTCACATACAATAAATAGTGGCCTATGTATATTCCTAGGCTTCAATGAACAGTTATCTGCTAATATCTGCAAGCTGTCAGAGCCATCTCTTGTTTTTGATGCTACAGTATGCCAAAATTTAAATCTTAGAAGTTGCAACAAATGTATACTAGCTTGTCTTAGGCTAGAAGCCAATACAAAGCGGGCATTCTAATCTACTTTACTATGGCTGTTGTGAATATCAAAATAATTAGTCCATATCTATTTGAAATCACACCCATCCAAAAGTGAATTGTTCAAATGCATACTTACAAACATACATACAAATGTGCAGCGTGACAGTATCCATAGCAAAATTCTAGCATGCATTTACTCTGGAGAATACAGAGTACCCTTGGGTAAACCATCAGATTTCAACCTGCAGAAATTTCACAAGCTTGCATCACACTCTGGGCTACACATTCCACTATCCCAAGAGTGTGATTGCAAAGATGAATGATGAGCTGTAGTCTTAACTTTCGATTTTTAATATATACAAATTTTCTAAAGCAAAAACAATGTTACATAATCGCATTCACAAAGTATCTAATTTTTAAAGGAATAAACACATCCTCTATGTAAATTAATTCCTTCCTTCCTTCCTTCCTTCCTTCCTTCCTTCCTTCCTTCCTTCCTTCCTTCCTTCCTCCCTCCCTCCCTCCCTCCCTCCCTCCCTCTATTTCCAGGCAAGAGCTAATAAATTATACCTAGTCTAGGTGGCCAACTCCAATACCTGCCTTCATTGACACTGTCAATCTTGATTGTAATTCATGGTAGGCTATAGAATAATACTGAGGAACAGAGTGTAGGAGATGACTAGGCTGAGCCTGAGGGAGGGGTCAAATTCATCATAAGTCACACAAGAGATCTAAGTCCAGCCCACTTTGAATGTCTTTCTTATCTCCCACTCATTTTCCTTAACCATTTGTTGGTCAGATTCTTGTAAAGAGCTTAAGCTTTCAATAAATCTTTATACTCATTTGAACTGCTTGAATCTCCTGATTTCCCTGGTGCTTGACACAGAGGATTTCTCCTGTTAACTTACAATGTACAAACCCTGGATTGGGGGAAGCATGGGTCCCTGGCAGTTGCTGGGTGACAAATCTCAGTACTCCTTATCCTTCCAAGATTGCTTTTTAGGTACTGGTTCAACAAAATCTCAAGAATCACAGATTTCCTCCTTGATCTGAATCTATAGCCTCTTGTTTTCAGAAACAGTATAGACAATATATTTGAAAAAACACATCCAAGCTGTTACAAGATTACCTGATCAATTTCTTCCAAGATCCCTCTCAGTAATTGCTTTCTATCCAAAAGTCCTGAAGGTGTTTAAACAACTTTCAGGCAAATTCACTAAACTTCCTATTTTGTTACTTGTCAAATGACTGACTCTTTGTATTTTTCATTAGTTTATTTCAAGTTACTATTAGACAGTAGAAGCTCATGTATGTACATTTTTTGACCAAATCTTTTGAGGCATATTTTCTGACCTTACCTTGGATTTTACAATGCAACTGTTTCCTCTAATAAAGGGAAGCAGAAGACAAAGGTTTACAAGCAGCATATTTTTATTAGATGCTTTGTGTACTTAATTTAAAAAAATGAATCTTTTTCTTAGTATCTCAGCGTAAGGAAATCCCATCTACTTGTCTTAAAATGTCTTCTGGACGATTCATGGCCTATTGAACAAACCAAGCTTTACCTTGTAGAGTATTAAATGTATGGTATATTTTAAAGCTTGAAATGACTATTTAAAACACACAGGTTGCTCTGATGTTTCCAGTTGACAAATGCAGATTTTTGTTTGTTGACTGCTGTGAAGTAAGCAGTTTTTTCTTTCTTAGACATTCCCATATTTTACACTTACTACTCGTGGATTCAATAACCTAATGTTTGATAATGGATGCTTTCATAATGTTTGCTTGCATTATTAATGTTTTCTGCCATTCAGTAGAGATGTTTCATTTGTCTTCATACTTCACCTTCCCTGCTTGTACATAATAGAGTCTTCTGTCAAGTAATCATTGCCACTGAGGTTGTCAGAGATGACTTCATCTCATCTAAGGGCTGCTATTCTGTATAATAATAATTATTATTATTTTTACAAAAAAGCACCCACCATTCACAAGAAAAAAGATGGATTATATCATGTATATGTAATTTGATTTACCAGGAGGCCCAACACAGTGTGCCCTGTCCATCAGAAGCTGCAGTTCCTACCAACCAGCAAATAATCTATGGGTTATTTCTGGTTTCTCTTCCGAGCGGAAGCTTATGCCCCAAGGTGGCACCCATAAGAATGAAACCGAGGAAGGTGCCGTTTGCATTAAAGCCCAAGGTTGACGAACAACTCGATAAATTGATTCAGCAAGGCATACTGGAACCGGTGGATCAGGCCAAGTGGGAGACCCCTATTGTACTCTGAATAGGGCTCTTCAACAGAACGCATATCCATTACCAGTGGTGCAACACTTGTTACATTCGCTGGGGATGTGTGTGTAAGATCTTCGCAAAGTTAGATCTTGCCCAAGCTTATCAACAGCTTCCCATGGATGATGCCACTGCCGAGGCACAAACCATCATAACGTACCGGGGGGGGGGGGGCTTCCGTTGCCGCCGTCTACAGTTTGGGGTGAGCGTGGCCCCAGGGTTGTTTCAAAGCCTGATGGAACGTTTGTTATACGACATCCCTGGGATTGTGCCTTATTTCAATGATGTGCTCATCTCAGCTGTCAGTAAAACTGAACTATTTGAACGACTGCGACTAGTGTTACAAAGATTTCAAGAGGCTGGGCTAAAGGTAAAGGAAGAAAAGTGTAAAGTAGCAGTAAATCAAGGTGAGTTCCTGAGATATCTGGTCAATGCATCCGGATTGCACTCCACTAAGGAGAAAGTACAAGCAATACACGCTGCGCCAACACCAAAGAATAAGATGGAACTCCAGGCTTTCTTGGGGCTCCTCAATTTCTATAGTGTGTTTTTGCGACAAAAGGCATCTGTCGCTGAACCACTACATCGGCTGTTGGGAAAAAAGGTGCCGTGGGTATGGGGGCGCAGAGAAGCAGCTACATTTGTAGGGGTGAAGAAATTAATTTCCTCAGATAGCGTCCTAGTTCAGTTTAATGAACGCCTGCCATTAGTCCTGACGTGTGATGCATCCCCGTTTGGAGTCGGGGGAGTTATAAGTCATCACCTTCCAGACAATCATGAGGCTCCAATAGCTTTCTTTTCTAGGACGCTATCATCAGCCGAGAGGAACTACAGCCAACTTGATAAAGAGGCGTTGGCTGCGGTTGCTGGGATTAAGAGATTCCACGAATATGTTTATGGAAGGAAATTCAATTTAGTGACAGATCATAAGCCGCTGTTGGGACTAATTGCGGGGGACCGGCAAACACCGCAGGTCCTGTCCCCAAGAATGACGCATTGGACAGAGTTTTTAGCAGCATATAGTTATTGACTTATACATCGACCTGGCATGGAACTGGGCCATGCTGACGGCCTAAGCCAATGTCCGCTACCTAATCTAGTGGAGGATCTGGCTCCAGCAACGTCAGTACTGCTGATAGAGACCATGCCATCCATATTCGTTACGGCCGCGGAAGTGGCAACCCAGTCGAGAAAAGATCGAACGATCATGCAAGTATTAAACGGTGTGGAGGGGATGGCCTAAAGAGACAGGGAGTGTAGAATTTAAACCATTCTGGGCAAGGCAATATGAACTTTCAGTGCAGAAGGGTTGCCTATTATGGGGGAATCCGGTAGTGATACCCTCAAGGTTAAGGAAATCACTATTAGAGACTCTACATGAAGGCCACCCCGGAATGATAAGGATGAAGGCACTGGCTTGTAGTTATCTGTGGTGGCCAAATATAGATAGAGATATCGCGGAGTGGATGGCGTTGTGTCAAGCATGCCAGGAATCGAGACCGGCACCTCCTGCAGCGCCATCACGGGGCTGGGAAACACCAAAAGGCCCCTGGTCTAGAATACATCTCGATTTTGCGGGGCCGATAAAGGGGATGTCCTTCCTAATTGTTGTCGATGCGTATTCCAAATGGCTGGAGGTGGCCATAATGAGGTCAACTATGACGGACACCATTGTTAGGGTATTAAATAAAATGTTTGCAATACATGGGTTGCCGGACTTGTTGGTATCAGACAATGGGCTGCAATTTACGGCAATGGCATTCGAGGTATTCCTAATAAATCGAATATGTCACGCCCTTGTCGCATCATTTCACCCTGCGAGTAATGGGGAGGCGGAACGAATGGTGCAAATGACAAAAGAGGCACTGATTCAAATGGGCCCCGGGGACCATCAGGAGAATCTTGATAAGTATCTGTTCAACCAACACGTCACACCCTGTATAGCCACCGGAAGGAGCCCAGCTGAATTGCTTTTGGGTCGCCGTTTGAGAACAAATTTAGATAGAATACATCCCGATTATTCGACAGAAACCCTGACAGACTGGGAAAGAACGGTCAGAACCTTTGAGCAAGGTGATCGACTATACGCCCGGAATTATACTGGTCAACCCATATGGGTGCCGGCACAGATTACAGAAGTCACGGGTCCCCATTCGTATCGGGTGGAGCTCATGGATGGACGACTGTGGCGCCGACATACTGACCAGCTGCGGAGCTGAGCGATGGGGACAGCCGTTGGGGAGTTGGAGGAAGCGAATCGGGGTGGGAATCTAGAAGAGTGAGAGGGATGACAATGCAGTGAAATGGTATCTGAAGGGCAGAGGCCAGTGCAGAATGAAACACCTGTTATGGAGGGTCCACTGCCGCGGAGTCCGTCTTGCTCTTCTCTGTTTCGCTCTTCTCTGTCTCCGACTAAGGGATATGCCCAGTGGGAGGCCCCAGAGAGCAATTGTAAGCCATCTGATGTAGTTGAAGAATCGTTGAGAATGCGGTCGATGTGTGAGGGTCCGACAGAAATACAGGATGCCAGTCGACGCAAAGCCATCGTAGACCAATGTATCTGGACAATTACGTTTGTGGTGTACGAAGTTTCCCCGGGGAAGGGGTGTTATGTCCGCGCAGGCATGAGCAGAGGCTTTTCCTTCTGCTGTGCAAGTGCGGGATGTATTTTAAAGTTATTGGTTAAGAGCTGACAGCTTCCTATAAAAAGGGCTGTCAGCCAGGAACGGAATGTTGGTTTACAATGAGCTTTTATCTTGAATAAACAGTGCTGTTGGAAATCTGGCTCCTCATCTGGTGTTCCCACGCAAACATTCCAACCCTCATCATATTTTTCTTTTTTCATTAATAGTCCCATTTTTGTTCTCTTTTTTAAATGTATGCCCAGGAGTGTTGGTGTTCTGAGTCTATATTGTACTGCAATGGCACACTGCCCATAATAAGGAAAACTTGCACTAGGTGTAATTACATTGTAAAAAAATTTTTTTTGGTTTATTTTTGGAATCTATGGTATGTTTGTTAAATTATACGAAGGAATATGTGCCTTATGAAAAGCAGCTAATTATGGTGAGGATTTTAAAGAAAATTTGGAAACATTTGGAGGTTGTATATTTTCTAATTTACTGAAAAACTGATAAAAATACAGAAAAGTAATGTGGCAGCAATTAGATTCCAGCAGAGAAATTAAAATTAAAAGCAGTGGAAATAAGATAATAGAAGCTAAGAATAGAAGCTGCTTTTCTCTTGTGCTATGCTTTGATTTAATTTGTTTTTAAGAGATACTATTATGACATTTTGGTACTGTAAATAATACACATCCATAATAAACACCTAGAGGAACTGTTAAATATTGAGAAATTAAAAGACGCTTGCTCCTGGGGAGGAAAGCCATGGCAAAGCTAGACAGCAAACTAAAAAGCAGAGACATCACCCTGCCAACAAAAGTGCGTATAGTTAAGGCTATGGTTTTCCCAGTTGCAATGTATGGCTGTGAAAGTTGGACCATAAGGAAGGCTGAGCGCCAAAGAATTGAGGCCTTTGAACTATGGTGCTGGAGAAGACTCCTGCGAGTCCCTTGGACTGCAAGGCAAACAAACAAGTCAGTCCTAGAGATCAACCCTGACTGCTCTTTAGAAGGCGAGCTCTGCGGCCGGTTCCGAATACTCCCACGCCCGAGAGTCCTGGATTGGGACCTAAGCCCCCCCCCGGAGAGGGGGCAAAGCGAAGGGGGACGCCAGGAAGGAAGAGGGGAGCCGCATCTCCCCTTCCTGAACTGGAAAGCCCCTAGCCGACAACGTGGTGCAGAGGCAGCAAACATGGCTGCCACAAAGCCGAAGGAAGACCAGAACAGCAAGACTGAGCAGGTGGGAAAAGTGAGTGATTTGTGATCTGGGATTACTGCCTTTTAAAAGAAAAAAAAAGTGACCCCAAAAAATACGAGAGGGAAAAAAATTTGGAAGCTAAATATTAGCGGCGGGACAAGCATACTAAAATCTTGAAGAAAACGTTTTGAGAACTAAGAGGGGAAAAAAAGTTTTGCTGGCAGTTTTAAAGATGTGGTTTTGGAAAGAAACTTGGCTTTAAAGAAAAAAATATTGACATTTGAACTGGAAGTTGCCTTTACCTTATTAAAATTAAATGGATTATTAAATACTTACATATTGGACTTAATGAAATTGAAAGTGCAGAATAACAAAGAGGAATAATACTGATGTGAAGCACAAACGCCATCTTAAAGAAAGAAAGGTGCAGCATTTGGAATTTTTGTTCTTGCTGATTAAAAAAAAACCCGGAATAAACCAAAAGAAGGAAGAGAGGTGGTTAAACCCCTGATTTTTTCCTTGGAATTGTGGTTGGATTGTAAAAATGATAAGGGGAAACAGAGACATGGAATGGATACATCAGGATATTAAAGACATTATAAATGAACAGCGTATGGAAATGAAAGGAATACTTGAAGATATGGACTGCATTGAATTAAAACTGGAGAATATAATACAAAGAATAATAAGTGCAGAACAGATAAATGAGGAAACTATTGAGGACACTGGAAGAGTGGAAAAAACAGGAACTGGAAAAAAACAACAAGAAAGAAAATACAACAAAGGGATGATGGAAACAAAGGGTGAAAAAGGGATTGGAACAGAAGGGGAAGATCATAGATGGCAGGGAAAAGAAAAGGGGGAGAAAAGATGAAAGCAAAATAAAACAACAAAGAGGGGAAAAGAGAGGAGAGAAAGAGAGAGAGTATGGCAAAAAATGGAGTTAAGAATAGAAATGAAAGAGTTGAAAGAAACTTGGGGGAGGCAGCCTAAAAAGAGAAAGAAAAAGGACTAAAAATATGGAACAGGGTAAAAGATAAGGGATAAAAAAGAATAAGAATGTGTATGTTAACTTAGTATAATAGAACTAAATAATTTTGAATAAATTGTTTTTTGTGGGGATAAGAATAAAAAATGATAACACTTTTGAATATAAGATATGAATATAGAAGAGCCATAATGTGGAATAAATAACACATGTATGAACTAGTATGTAGTAATGAAACTATAAAATAATAATAGAAAATATGGAAATTGAAAATTGGTAATTTTAAAATGTGATTTGTATGAGACATAAAAGACAAGAATTAGTTTTGAACTGATAAAGTGATAGGTGATAAAGTGATAGAATTAATTGTTAAGAAGATAAAAGTAGTTTGTATTAAAGAGTAAGAATGATATGGAGAAGTGAAGTAAAATATAAAAATTATTTTTTGATTATTGTTTAGAAAAGAAATGAAGTAAAATATATTAATACTAGAAATGTATAAAGTGGAAAAAGACAGAATTAATTGTTAAGAAGATAAAAGTAGTTTGTATTAAAGAGTAAGAATGATATGGAGAAGTGAAGTAAAATATTTTAAAATTAGAAATGTATGGATGTATATTAGAAATTTACAAAGTGGGAAAAGACCACATCTTTGATTGTTGGAAAGGAAGGAGAAGAGTAGGAAAAAGGGGAAAGAAAAGAGGATTAAAATAGAATAAAATAAGAGGGGAAAAAAGACTAAAAGATAGATATTAAGATGAAAAGAAACATGAGAGATGTATTAAAAATGAAATGATAATGAATTGTATTTATTTAAAAAAATATTGTTAAGATTATTGTATGGATGTATGAAACTCAGAAAGCAAATGCTCATGACATGAGATGTTGAAAGACCAAAAATAAATAAAACTTATTGGGGGGAAAAAAAGAGAAAGAAGGACTCACTGGAGAAGAGCCTAATGCTGGGAACGATTGAGGGCAAAAGAAGAAGGGGACGGCAGAGAATGAGGTTGCTGGATGGAGTCACTGAAGCAGTCAGCATGAGCTTAAATGGACTCCGGGGGATGGTAGAGGATAGGAAGGCCTGGAGGAACGTTGTCCATGGGGTCACGATGGGTCAGACACGACTTCGCAACTAACAACAACAATGTTCCAGTGGAATAATATATTCTGAATTTTCCACTACTAAGAATCTTCCTTTCTCTTCTTTCCTTTCTCTTCTTTCATTTCTCTTCTTTCCTCTCTCTCTCTCTCTCTCTCTCTCTCTCTTTCTTCATATAAGTTAATCTTAGTCATAACTTCTTAGTGCTAACTATCCCATCATAGGAATAATAAAAATATCAAAACATTTTGACAACCCATTTTTAAAGTGGGGTGCCTAGTCACAATACTCTTGGCAATTGCCGTAAATGTTTAAGGGTGTTTATGAGTCTGTTTTTTGTAAAAACGTCAAGCTTCTTTTAAGCTGAACTCAGCTTCTTGTGACTTCATGAACACATCCGTGTTGTTTCCTTGACAGTAAAAAGATGTGACTTGCATTGCCTTTTTTCCAAGATGCTTTGTCAAACAATGCATTTTGCCAATAATTTTGCCGTTGAAACCACATTGCTTTATTTTGTCAATTTTACACAGGTATTTTGCCTCATAGTTTCTTTAATAACAACATTTTTAGGACATTTGGATTTGTTGTCTCTGAAGTATAACTAGTATATATATATAGTATATATTCTAGTATAATTACAAACTTTGATATTCCTTAGAATTCTCCCATTCCATTAATCAGAACTGACCTTGTTTAACTTCAGAACACAAGAGAACGTCAGTTGGTGATATCAACTGTTGAAATTTGGTATTTTGTGGCCAATCCAGTGACACCTTTAATTTGATAAAAGGATTCTTTAAGCCAGGGGTCCCCAACACCTGGGCTGTGGCCCACTACCAGGCCTTGAGCACTCCATTTGTAATAGTTCTTTATGCACCACCTTGTTCTGCTTATTGTATAATGATGTGTGTTGTATATTGCAGGGGGAATTTTATATTCAAGTAATGTTTAGACCACATCAATTAAAATATACATCATTATAATCTTTTGTATTAGTATAGTTTTTGAATCCTGGCATTCTCCAGTGCGCTGCTTGAGAGTCCAAGGATGGGATATTAACCTCTGTCAGTTGCTTGGGACTGAGTTAAAATATGCGTGGCCACGCCTCCTCTGTTCCACCCGATGCATTGTGGGCCAGTTCTTTTAACTCAGTCAGCTAATGGGACATGTAATTTTTTCCTCTTAGCAACTTTTAATTTACTTGGCTTTGTTTTTTTGGTCTTCTTCTTGGTTTTGGCTTTCTTGCTGGTATGGCAGCTCACTGATTAAGTGCCGGCTGCAGGATTTCTGTGCCTTCGGTCAGCCGAAGGCTCAGCTTCTGGATTGAGTGGATTGAGGCCGCAGAAGTCCCTGCCCTCCGGGGTACACTGTGTGTTCTGCAGGGAAGGAGTACTGTCCCCAGGGGCTTTACTCCAAAAGAGGCAGCGACGGCTTGGTTCGGCTTTTTGAGATCAGCTGGCTGTCGGAGCTACGGAGAGCTCCAGTCGCCATTTTGGGAGCTATCTTGAAGCCGGCAACTTCGTGAGTCACTGTCCCCAGGGGCATTACTCCCTTTTATTTCTGTGTGGCTGCAACTCGTGTGTCTTGGAGGCTCAGCTGCTTCTCGGAGCGAGGGGGTGCTCCGATTGCCATTTTGGGGGCTAATTACAAGCCGGCAAGTAACAGTCGCCATTTTGGCGCCAAAATTTTCGCGCTCTTTTGAACGGCTATGGGGAGTAGCCTATCAGAGGCTCTCCTTTTTCCTGAACATTTTTTGCCTGCTTGTGTGACACGGATAGGAAGGGGCGGAGCTCTTATTGCCGATCGCCATTTTAGTGCCTCAGGGTGTCTGTTTGGGGAGACAGCAGCAGTGTCTTCCTCCAGACCAACTTGAGATTCTGGGGGTGCGTGGTAGTGTCCTGGAGCTCCAGATTTCCGACTGCCACCCTCTGCTTAGCACATTGTGAGGCATATTTGTGAGTCCTTTCCCTCCGGGGTATTACTCATTGACTTATACCACATTTTTTGATCCAGATCGTCAGGACTGATTGTCTGGAGTCGCTATCCCCAGGGATATTACTCCATTGAGTTGTTACACCTGGGCTCAGGTACAACAGGCACAGAAGATCGGAATAGGCTGCAGTTTCTG
>QLTV01003430.1:216597-242931 GCA_003457575.1 Thermophis baileyi
GGCCTCATCACTACCATTCAGGCCGCCAGGCGGGCTTCCATGAACCGTGTTTACGATGCGTCGTGGCGGGCCTACTGTAGTTTTTGCTCGAGGTCTGGGTTTGATCCTTTAGCCCCATCGATCCGCCAGGTCCTCGAGTTCCTGCAGGAAGGGTTTGTCCAAGGACTAGCGCCCAATACCCTTAGGAGACAGGTAGCAGCATTGTCGATCGTTATTCATATCGACAATCTCCAGTCCCTGTACCATCATCCACGGGTTCGGGGGTTCCTGAAGGGGGCTACTAACTTACATCCTCAGGTTGTACACCGCTATCCCTCTTGGGATCTCGCCTTGGTACTCCAGGCGCTCACCTCGGCTCCCTTTGAGCCTTTGAGATCTATCGGTCTCAAGTTTCTCTCTTTCAAAACGGCATTCCTGGTCGCTGTCACCTCAGCTAGGAGGATATCCGAGTTGGCGGCCCTGTCGGTCCATCAGGATTTATGTATATTCCACAGCGATAGGGTTGTCGTCCACCTGGATCCCGCCTTCCTTCCGAAGGTTAACTCCTGGTTCCATCGGGCCCAGGAGGTCATCCTTCCAGATTTTTGCCCCGCTCCCAAGCACCGATTGGAACGTCGATGGCATAAATTGGACGTTCGGAGGGCTCTCCGCATATACCTGAAACGGACATCGCCATTTAGGAAGACTGAGGCGTTGTTTGTCTCTTTCCAGCCTGCGTCTATGGGTCAGGGGGTCTCGTCCTCGACGATAGGCCGCTGGGTTAAGGCGTGTATCGCCTCTTCTTATGACTCCCAGGCCAGGCCTGTTCCCGGTCGCTTGACGGCTCACTCCACTCGAAGTGCGACTACCTCGGCCGCGTGGGCCACTCAGGCGTCCGTGGAGGACATTTGTCGTACTGCAACGTGGTCTGCGCCATCTCCTTTTGTGAAACACTACCGACTGGACTCGTTTGCCTCTGCCGAGGCTTCCTTTGGTAGACGGGTTCTTCAACGGCTCTTTTCCACCTCTCGTCATCTGGACCTCACCGCTCCCTCCCATGAGGGCTGAACTTTGGCATATCTCCCATCCTTGGACTCTCAAGCAGCGCACTGGAGAAGGAACGTTGGCTTACCTGAACGTTCTTCTTGGTGCGCTGCGGAGAGTCCAAGACCCGCCCGGGCTTCGGTCCTGGGTTCCGGTTGGGCATTGTGGATCTGTTATTTCATGTTTGGGACAGTTCACCAGGGACTCTTCCTGCGTTAAAAGAACTGGCCCACAATGCATCGGGTGGAACAGAGGAGGCGTGGCCACGCATATTTTAACTCAGTCCCAAGCAACTGACAGGTTAATATCCCATCCTTGGACTCTCCGCAGCGCACCGAGAAGAACGTTCAGGTAAGCCAACGTTCCTTCTTTCTTTCCAATATTTTACATTACACAGGAAATGTGTAATAAAAAAAATGATTTTATTTCTCATGTGTGAGGAAGGCTTGTTCCTTGAAATAATTTTTTTCAAAAAAGATTCTGGTATTTTGAATAAAGAATAATAGAAACAAAATCACTTAAATTTATGTGTTCTCATACCCACATTGATGCTGATGTAGCTATCTCTGTAGAAATAGAATTCCTGAACAATGAATTTCTGCACTCCACAATTGCCTCTAATTCCATTTCATGGTGGATTCTCCCCTCTCCTAACCTCTTCTAACTGAAATCTCATTTAAACCCAGTATGTACAGTTCTTTCTCTAACAGAGGAACAGTCTCAGCCAAATCACTTTGAGATTGTGATTTAATCCCTATATTTTAGGTCTTTGTCCAATTACAACTTAAATCTACAAGCATGTCAAAGGTACTACTGTGTTAATATGAAATGTGACCAGCTGTTACTCTCTTTTTTCATGTTTGCAACAAACCATTTTGGTTTCATTTGTTTCCAAATAATTCTCCACACAAGGTTTTTGCCTTTAAAGAGTACTTTAACATGCTCTCCACCATCCTTTCAGAGGAGAAATTTAAGAAAATTCTTGTGAGGCTACAATTTTGCCATTGAAACAAAAGGCTACATTGATTTATTTTGTCAATTTTACAGAAATATTTTGCCTCATAATTCCTTTAATAGCTGTTGGAAGAAATGTCCATCTGGGTTCAGTTCCAAGTAGGAAGAAAGACACTGGAAACTCTTGGGCTTTGAACTTGCTTCCTGTTCCTGTGAAAGAAATGTATTCTGATTGGTTGTCAGAGTCCCATGGGGCCATGCAGGGGTAACTTTGTAGGTTGTCTTGACTTGGCGCTTCCTGTTCCTGTGTAAGAAATGTATTCTGATTGGCTGCCAGCCTCCCCTGGGGCCATGCAGGGGTAACTTTGTAGGTTGTCTTGAGTCCCAGGCTTGGTTGAATCTTGTTGGGTGATGTAATGAAGGGGCTTTGGCCAATTCCTATTATGGCTTAATGGCTTTGTCCTGGTTTGGATCTTTAGTGAGGGCTAATTCTATCACCCTGAAGCTGAAGGTCTTTTGTCTTGCAGATAAGATGGCCCAGTCTTTTGTCTTGTAGATAAGCTGGCACCAAAATATCTGCTGGGGCTGAGTTTCTGTGTTCCTTAAGATTTCTATTTCTCTTTTAGGGGAAATATTCTGCCTTTTTAATATTTCCTAGAATATTTTATTCTTCTAGGAGAGGGGTGGGTGCTAACTTTCTACATAGCAATAGTGTGCCTTTTTAAGAGACACAGATTTGCTTTCTCTGAATTATTTATTTTGCAGCAGAAATACATCGTTTTCTCTTAATTGTTGCAAAATTTTGTGTCACGGTATACAATATAAAATTTGGCAAGGGCTAATGAGCTAATTTCAGAGTCCATGTATCTATCCTGTGGATTTTGCTGTTTTATGTAGGTTGGTCAGTGAGCACATTAAAGAATATCTCTCTCTCATGAAGATACTACATGCACTGGGACATTCAGTTTTTTAATAACCTTATAAAATATTGTTGTCATGACACTGACCACCAGAAAGAGCCAGCGCAATGCAGCCAATAGATTTATTCTGGAAGATATATTTCAGTATTATTCATCTTACAAGTACGGTATTGGCAGAATAGTAGACAGCAGAGAAAATTAGTATATTGCCTCAGGCTCCTTATGCTGCAAAATGTATGTGCACTTGAGAAGAGAAAAAAATCTACTAATACAAATCACATTTGATATTACCCTTTCTGGGCTATGAATACAACAGTGTGAATGCTCTAAAAACAAATTTATACATACATACATACATACATACATGTTTCTGCTTGAAAGTAAGACTTCCATTTGCTTTGCTTTGATATGGAACCATTCTCAGAAGTCACCATTTCACCATTTCTATTCTGTTGGCTTATAATTATTATTGAATAACTGAAGTTATTACATTTGCTGAACTCAAAATGAGCTTTTACATAGAGCAAAGTAAACATGTTAATTTTTGAAATTATGGGCTGTGTGGTGAAGGCACCAGGCTAGAAACTAGGAGTCCAGTGAGTTCTAGCCTTAGGCACAAAGCCAGCTGGGTGACCTTGGGCTAGTCACTTTCTCAAATAAATGTATTTGTGTAAATGTATGTTTTTTGCATGATGTCATCTTACAAAGGAAACACTACATTATTTGCATTATGATGCAAATAGTGCTGTGCAAATTTGGCCTTTCACTTGCAAATTTGGTTTTATTGAAGTTTCACTTGTATTTTGACATTAAAATTATATAGGAATAGTGACATTGATCTGCTTCCCAGGTTTATTCTAAGGTTTTCTAATATATGGAAAACACAGAATGCAAATACGATACATTTTGTTTTTCAAAGTTTTTTATGTGTATTAGTAAACTTTTGGATGAATTTGTAGTGGGAGTCACTTGTTATTATCCCATAGGTTGAGAGTAATTGGCTTGATTGTGAATGTAGAAGGAATGGCAGAAGGAGGCGGAATTAAAAGAGTAATCAGCCTAGAATCCTTATGTAACCATAAGTGAATCCAAGGCGCCCCCCCTCCATTTTGGACTGTTGTTGATTCTTATCTAACTCTAAGCAGGTGTGGAGTGTTACTGGAGAAGTGTCCTGTGCATACTTTAGCAATAAATCAGCTTAATTGAATCTTCACATGTGGACCTGGTCTTTCAAGCCTGACAGTGGCCATTCTGTGGATTCATTGTGGAGATTTTCTGGCCTCTTAGTCACTGACCAAGAATTCCACCTAAATTGATAAATAAACGTTTATGGCATTAAATTGTACTCCAGAATTCACTAGTCAAGATATACATTATATTCCGATTCTATGTGATATTGCCTTGTGTGGGAATGTTTAATTTGGAAAAAGGTGGATCCAGTTTACTTTTCCATACATACTTAACAAGAGCTCTGTTTGTTAGAGATCTGATTATCCTTTTCTCCTATGCGCTGCTTGGAGAGTCCAAGCATGGGTTAACTTCTGTCTGTTTGCCAGGGACTGAGTAAGAAATATCCGGCCACGCCGCCTCCTTGGCTCTGCTGAGTCAGTTGTTTTACTCAGTAAAGCCTAGAGGGACGCAAAAAATATTTCTCGACCACTGAGCAAACAAACAGAAATTACAATTGGACTCTCCTTCGATTCAAAGACTAAAAGTTTCAATCTGATATTATTTTGGGAGCGGGTGAGAGCAAGGAAGCTTCCTTGCCGCCCTGCGGCTTCAGATTGCTGCTGAGGGGGAGGGCTGGTTAGTCGGCTTGCTGACAAGAACCGCCTCCACCTCTCTCTTTCTTGATTTTATCGAACGGCAGCAGGAGTTCTTGTCCGGAGCACCGGCGAGGCTCGGTTATTAGCGGTGAGGCGTTCAGCTGTGAGTCGGGGCATCCCGCTCACATGGCTATTGAAGCGAGGTCGTGCTGCTGAGGGGAGAGCTGGTTAGTCGGCTAGCCAGCAAGAGCCGCCTCCGCCCCCTTGCAAAGCAGAGACAAGAGTCATTGTCCGGGGCTCTGGCAAGGCTCTGAACAGCCCCGGTGAAGCGATCAGCTGGGAGTCGGAGATCACTTGCCCAAGCAGCTGGGAGAAGGAACAGCAGCGGAGGACCTGGTGCTGGGAGAGTTCATTCCCCGATCGAGCGCCATTTTGACCATGTGGACTCCAGGGTCGCAGTGAGTGGGCGCTGAGTGGGTTCACCTCCACAGCCACCATTTTGAGTGCCATTTGCCACGTGTGCCACTAGCTCCCTGGCCGCCAGTGGTGTGCTCTGGTCAATCCTGGTTCGCCAGTAAGACCGTCACCACTTTTCCCCTGCAGTTGCAAGCAGCCTGGAGTTCCCTTTCCTATTCTGGAAGGACTCCATTTAAAAGAAAGGAATTGCTCCAGGATTGGAGCGTCTGATTTGTGTCTCTGGAAGAAGGCCTGGCCTGACAGAAGCTCTGGTGCTCCCTTCATTTCATATCTGGCCATATATTCATTTGACTTGCTTAGTGTCTAATTGTCATTATGGCGGACAAGACCAGGAAAGGCAGGTCTGCAACGAGGGAGACCTCTTCCAGAAGCCAGGATTCTTCCAAATCTGGCCATAAAGCCCATAAATCTGGCACAGGGACCCCTGAACAGAGCTAGACTCAGAAGGAACCCTCTAGAAGGGCTTCTTCAGCTGAGGATAGGGACGCTCAGAGGTGTCTGAGATCCGTAGAAAAACAATTTGCAAAAGCATGTCAGCAAGCTGCAGCCAGTAGGCCTCTATCTCCTGTGCAGGAGGAGTCCCTTTCTCATCAGGAGGGATCTCCTGGAACCATTGATTCTATTAGGGAGTTGTCTCCTGACATAGCTAATGAGCCTCTGGAGCTGGAAGAAGCATCTTGCAGAGCCCCATCTGAGCCTTTTTTAGGCCAAGGGGCAGCTGGTTTGGGGCCGCCACGCTCGGTTAGTCGGACATCCCCATCTGTCACATTCACCTCAACAGCAGTGGGTCTCCGTTCTGGGGGGGTGTCCCCAAGAATTATCATTACCCCAGGAGATTAGGGATCTTATCACATCTGCCATCTCACAAGGGGTTACTGCGGAATTGCAACACAGAGGTTTTTTCCCAGGCTTGCAGGACCAGTATGTCTGGCCTTCCCAGCAGGGTCAGTGTTCATCGTATTCCTCCATTCGTAACGATCATTCGATCAGAGGAGAGGACAGCCTAGTAGACCAGGACCTCTCTGAGGATGAAGGTCTCGTTCTAGATCAGCCTTCCTTTTCTGGCCTGTTTAAACCTGCCTTGTTCAAATCTCTTTTATACAAGGCTAAGATGACAGCTAATATGGGTTTGTCAGACACGCCAACAGACCCGGAGCTGGGTCTTGACCCTACAGAAGGAGTGTTTTCGGAGCCAGTTCTGGAGAGAGAGGCCATTCCGGCTCCAAAGATGTTTGTGGACGTTATTCAATGCCAGTGGAGTCAACCTGCTTCACTCAACACTCCCAGCAATGCTGACAAGCGGCTGTACAGCATGGGGTCGGAGCTGGAGGACCTTCTTCAGCTCCCAGTGGTTGACACCCCAGTAGCCAATTTGGTCTCTGCCTCTGTTCTCCCTGCCGATTTTTCAGAGGGATTGAAGTTGGAAGACCGCAGAGCTGAGATGGCGTCTCGTAAGGCGCATTTGAATTCTGCTTGGTCGATTAGGGCAGCCATGGCTGCATCCTTTTTTAACAGGAATTGCATTTTATGGATCAGACAAATGCTAGCTAGATTGTCTCCCGAGGATATGTGCCTACGCCAAGATTTAAACAAGCTTATGGCAGCAGCTGAATTTTCTGCAGACGCAACACTTAATGAAGCAAAATTTGCATCTAGAGCCATGGCAGCTAATGTAACATCCCGCAGACTCCTGTGGCTCCGCCATTGGCAGGCAGATACGAGATCAAAGTGGCGTTTGGCAGCTGCCCCCTTTAAAGGAGGTAATCTCTTTGGAGAATCACTAGACTCCATCCTGGTAGAGTAGGGACAAGAGAAAAGTGCTGCCCTATATGTATAGGCGATCAGATCGCCGTACAACACCATATTTTAGACGGCAGCCATTTCGCCAAGACCAGGGCCCTAGTGGCTCCCAATATCAACGACCTTACTACCAGGGAACGAATCGCCCACTAGTAGGCGATTCTGGTCTGGTCAGGAGGTAGAGACAGGGGCAGGCAGTATTCCCAGGCAAGGAGGCCATTTCGAGGGTCCGGCAACCGGTCCTTTCATAAGTCTAAGTGACTCCCAATCAGACGCCCCCATTGGTGGTCGGCTGCATCGATTCATCCACCAATGGGAGGTTACTACCTCAGATGCCTGGCCGCTTCAGACGGTAAGACTCGGTCTTACTCTAGAGTTCACCTCCACTCCACCACGGCACTTCATTCGGTGTCCTGTTCCCGCCAATCCCACCAAACGAAGTCTCATGGAAATCGAAATCCAACATTTGTTGGATATAGCTGCCATAGAGACGGTTCCCCCGGGACAGGAAGGTCTAGGCTTCTATTCCATCCTTTTCCTGGTTCCCAAAAGTTCGGGGGGGGGGTGGAGAGCTATTCTGGATTTGAAACAGTTCAACTTCCATTTGGCATACAAAAGGTTCAAAATGCAATCTCTCAAATCGATCCTGAGTTGCATCAGACAAAACGATCTTCTGACTTCCATAGATCTAGAAGAAGCCTACCTCCATGTGCCCATTCGACCATTGCACAGAAGGTTCCTAAGATTCAGTTTCGCAGGGGTGCATTATCAATACAAGACCATGCCGTTCGGTCTATCATCCGCCCCTCGCAACTTCACCAAACTTTTGGCAGCCTCCCTCAGGGCGAGGCCAATAAGGCTGCAGTGTTACCTGGACGACATCATCATCCAGTCGTCTTCTCCTCTGCAAGCTCAGGAACACCTTCGGGTTACTATTCAAACCCTGCAGGACCATGGCTTCTCCGTGAACTTCGCCAAGAGTCATCTGGTCCCGACTACCAGCCTTCTTCATCTTGGTGCGGTGATCAACACAGAGACTTGCGAGGTGTTTTTGTCGCAGGACCGTCTAACCAGCATTCGGTCCCTGGTCACTCAAGTTCGGAGACTTCATTTTGTCCCACTGGCTGTGCTCTCTCAGCTTCTGGGAAAGTTGATCTCCTGTATCGATATTGTACCTTGGGTGAGACTATACACTCGTCCTCTTCAATGGTTCCTGTTACCGCATCAGAGGGCGAAACGCAGCAATTCCAAAGTCGGTTCGGGTCTCATCGACCGTTCTCAGATCCCTCAATTGGTGGACGTCCAGAGCCATGTCAAAGGGCTGTCTTTTCAGAGAACCCACCCGCATCACGATTACAACAGATGCCAGTCTCTTCGGGTGGGGAGCTCATGTCCAGTCCCAGGTGGCTCAGGGACGTTGGAGCCCATCGGACTTGTCAAAAAACATAAATTGGTTGGAGCTGCAAGCGGTTCATCTGGCTCTTCATCATTTCAAACATCTAGTATCAGACCAACACTTCCTGATCCTGACGGACAATGTGGCCACCCGGTCACATATCAACCGCCAGGGAGGCATTCGGTCCAACTGCCTCATGCAGGAGGCATAGAAGCTGGCTCTCTGGACGGAACGTCACATCTGTTCCATCAGGGCGGAACACATATCCGGGACTGCGAACTTACAAGTGGATTGGCTAAGCAAGACCACGATAGATCACTCAGAGTGGCGCCTGCACCCGGATCTGTTCGAAGCTCTCTCCCTGAAATTCGGCCAGCCAGTAGTGGACCTGTTCGTCCATCCATCCAACACTCATCTTCCCAGGTTCTTCTCTAGATTTGCAGTGCCGGGGGTAGAAAGGGTTAACACTCTACACAGCCCGTGGCCACAGGGGCTGTTGTACGCCTTCCCTCCTCTTCCTCTCATTCCGAGAGTGATACGGAAACTGCTGGCAGAGAAGGCAGAAATTCTTCTCGTTGCTCCTCATTGGCCCTGGCGCCCTTGGTACGCGGAACTGGTCAGTCTGTCAGTCACCCGTCCCTGGAGGATTCCCGACCACAGGATATATCTCAGCCAGGGGGCAGTGATCCATCCGGAATCCCCAATGGTTGCAATTAACCATATGGCACTTGAAAGGGATATCCTGAGGAAGGATAAGTTTTCTGGGAAGGTGATTCACACCATCCAGGCCTCCAGACGAGCATCTACCAATCGCCTCTATAACACTACCTGGTTGGCATTTTGTCGCTTGTTCCACACACAATATCATCCCGATATCAGCATCAATACCACAAGTATTGGACTTCTTGCAGGAAGGTTTGGACAGAGGATTATCTCCCAACACCCTTCGAAGGCAAGCAGCTGCCTTGTCCACAGTCTTAGTATATGAGGGTCTTCAATCTCTTTCTCATCATCCTTGGGTCCGTAGCTTCCTCAAAGGAGCTTCTAATCTGAAACCGCCAACAGTGCATCGTTATCCATCCTGGGATCTTACTCTGGTCTTACAGGCTCTTACGAACCCACTGTTTGAACTGTTGCGGACTACCAGTCTCTGGTTCCTGACGCTTAAAGTAGCTTTCCTGGTGGCGATCACCTCCGCCAGGAGAATCTCAGAGCTGGCCGCGCTGTCGGTTCACTCCGACTTGTGTATTTTCCATCCTAATAGGGTGGTTCTGAGATTGGATCCATCCTTTCTTCCGAAGGTCAATTCATGGTTTCATAGGGCCCAAGAACTTATTCTACCTGACTTCTGCCCAAATCCTGTTCCTCCTCAGGAGAAACAATGGCATACCTTGGACGTCAGGAGGGCCCTTCACAGGTATATTAAACCGACTGCTGCCTTCCGGAGGTCCGAATCCTTATTCATGTCTTTTCAACCAATATTGATGGGGAAAAAAGTTTCACCTTCAACAGTTGGCCGCTGGCTGAAAGCGTGCATCGCAAAAGCTTATGAAATCAAGACTACTCCGTTACCAGGCCACATAACTGCTCATTCAACAAGGAGTGCGGCCACTACAGCGGCATGGGCCACGCAAGCCTCCATTGAGAACATTTGCAGGGTGGCGACGTGGACATCACCATCACCTTTCATTAGACACTATCGGCTGGATTCCTTTGCTTCTGCAGAGGCCTCGTTTGGCAGGAGGGTACTGCAGAGGGTTAACTCCTTTTCAGGGACCCTGGACCAGCCTTCTTCCCGCCCTTGAGACATTAAGCTTGGGTACATCCCATGCTTGGACTCTCCAAGAAGTGCACAGGAGAATGAACATTGTCTTACCTGAACGTTCCTTCTATGTGCACTGCGGGAGAGTCCAAACCCACCCTAGGGCCTGTTCTGGTCCAGGGTATGGACATTATTAGATTTTCCACATTGGGACTCCCTGCACATCTACGCCTTCATAAAACAACTGACTCAGCAGAGCCAAGGAGGAGGCATGGCCGGATATTTCTTACTCAGTCCCTGGCAAACAGACAGAAGTTAACCCATGCTTGGACTCTTCCCCCAGCGCACATAGAAGGAACGTTCAGGTAAGACAACGTTCATTTGTCAATCAGATGTCACGCATTAAAAACAGAAACAAATTAGAGCTTAAACATGTTTGCAAATACATGTTTTGCAAAGAGGATACTTCAATTTAAGGGAGGCGAGAGGTAAAATCCCTTCAGCACATCCTATAACTGTTTAACTGTTCTTTTTAGTTGCTAGGTAACAGTGTCTCCTCCCCTGTAGAAGCCAGAGAATCTAATACAGGTGATTGACCCCTTTTATGATGAACACAGCACAGGAGTAATTATCATCTGGCATTTCTCCAACCTGTCTCATAAGTGGCACTTACTTTTTAAGTGATAGCTTACACACTAATTCATCAAATTATTTTCTACAAAATCAAGTGAATTTTAAAAGTAGTTGAGACTCGTCTCCAGGATCACTGGCAATTTAAAGTTATCAGCCCTCTATTCAAATGAAGTGATGTAAAGAAACTCTCTAAGGAGCTTGGCAGACCAATGTAGCTAATATTGGTTGGGTTCATAGCATACACCAAGCTAAAATGTGAATAGTTGATTTATGACTCAGTGGCTGGTCATGTAACTTGGTCATATACATTTAGTTGGTAATATACTTGGTAAATTGTACACTTGGTGGGTTACATAAATTGGATTATACATTAAACTTACTGTTGAAATTTCAATATTGGTCAGTAGCATTATACAAAGTTTTATAAAGGCCCCTTGGGAGGAAGTCGTGAAGCTTCTAGTATGAAGTCTAGACAGTTTCACTCCTATAGCTCCCTAGTTTAAGAGCGTGAATAAAAAAGGTGTATAATTCATAGCATCTGCAGACTTCTCTGCCAAAGATAGCTGTAAAAGCTAAATGCCCTCATTGTAGTCATCAAAGTGCAAGGCCTATAAACTTACTTATTCAATCTATGTGGCTGCCCATCTTGCCAAATGAACAATATTAAAATAAAAATTGTAATAAAGAATTAAAATACATAGCAAGAAAATATCATTGTATTATTTTATAAATAATTCAAGGCAGAGTATCTACCGAATACTCCTTCCTTCTCTTCTTTTTCTCCACAACAGCAATCCTGTGAAGTGGGTTGGGCTGAGAGAAAGTGACTGAGCCAAAGTCACCCAGTCAGCTTTCATACCTAAGGTGGAATTAGAACTCAGTCTCCTGGTTTGTAGGCCAGCACCTTTCTATACCAGACTTGCTATAGCAGAAAAGCCATGTCTTCTAGGCCCTGCAAACATTCCTTAGCCAATGGGACCAAAACCATGCCCATCCTGCCTAACCAGATTGGATAGATGGAAACAACTATATCCTTCAAGTAACTTAAAGATGACAGCCGATACCTTGAATTGCACCTGAAAGCACACTGGCAATCGGTGCAGGTCATGGAATAGTAGTGTTGCATATGCCATATAACTGGCACTATTTACTATCTGTGCTGCTACATTTTGTACCAGTTGAAACTTGCAAATGCTCTTCAGGGACAATGGGAGGTCTCAGAGGCATGAGTGACAGTGAGCAGAGCTTCTTTTATTTAATATATGACTTAACATAGGGGTGGGGGTGTTACTCATGCCTTTGGTCCAATAAGGATGAAATCGGGTCTGTAGTGCCCCTTAGTGGCCAGTAGTGAATGCAACCACTGTAATACAAAATTTTGTAAGTCCTCAGGGAGAGATCTTCTAGAGATGCTTCTAAATTGTGGCCCAGACAAAATGGCTCCTATAGTTATCTAAGACTGAAAGAATAGAAAATAAGGTCCATCATTTATAGCACTCATTCATAGAAACAGCTCCTCCAGGTTCCATTTGTGTTTCTATTTTAAATCCTCACAGCTCTTGGAAGCAAGAGCAGAGAGCTAGTAGAATCTTCACACCAGTTCTCAGCTTGCTAGATGATTTGCTGGCAGAAAAGCAAGTGTTAATCACATAAAACAAGATAATAACATTGGAATGGAGGCAATTGCCTTTCTTGTGTATGAATGAATATCATGTGCTGAGAGTTCATGTTGCCAAACAGCTGTAACAAGATTTTTCATGGCAGAAAATAAAAGTGAAGAAAGGACATTATAAGTGGTACTTCAGACACACTGCAGTGCATTGGAAATCTGTGATGCTGAAAAAGATGTTCCTTAAGGATTTGTTTTGTTGGAGATTCTCTCTCATTCCCCCCCCCCTCTCTCATACACTTTGAAGCAAGCTGAGACTCAAATGTGTCCTAGTAAATTGTCATGTTTATGAAATATATTAAGTTGACAGCATAGAAAGAGATTTAAATCTTCATTCCTTAAAAAAGGAGCCAGCCCCTGGCATCTCATTTTCCCCCACCCCTAGGCATTCAAATAATTTTTTTAAATTCCATGTAATTTTTCTACACTGGACCAAGTTTACCTTTGAGGCAAGCAATACTAGAGAACATACGTCTTTGAGAGAAGAAATCTCAAATGACATAAAAATCTCATGCAACAAAAATACAATTCAGTATAAAGAAACGAAATTCTAAATCAGAAGCATCCCCGGGACCCAAAATGCAAACTCAGTATAATCTTGGAAGCTTCTCCCTTTTTGTGTGTGTACAATGTTCATGGCATTTCTTTTATTATAAGGCTTTTTGGAACAGTGCCACATTGGAGAAGCATGTTAGAATGAAGAATTAGAGGCCTGGTTAATCTTTGGTTCCTCAACATGGATCCTGTGTTTTTTGTTGATGAGGGGCATACTTAATTTCTTCCAGTGACTGTCAACCAGACTGATTTGTTAAAAATGGTAACTCAAATCTAAGAAATGGGCTCTATAACCTTAGATGAAAAGTTTTTCTAGTGACCCCCTACAAGCAGGATTTGACAAGATTACACACCGTTTAGTCTGTTTCTGTGCTAGAAAGCATTGCCAGAAAGTTCACTGCCAATGTAGTACTTTTCTCAAGTGTGCCATTGGTCCTTAAGAGTTTTCAGATGTTTGAACAGGCAAAAAGAGGACATAGATAATTGGAAAGGAGGACATGCTAACTGTGAAGCGTGCAAACCAGCGTCTGCATTTCCTGCGTCGGATGAGGAGAGCACATCTTTCTCCTTCTATCCTAGCCATTTTTTACAGAGGCACAGTTGAGAGTGTTTTAACAAACTGCATCACTGTTTGGTTTGGTAGCTGCAGTGCCTCAGAGAGAAAGTCCATTCAGAGAGTGGTAAGGATAGTCGAGAAGATTATAGGAAGCTCGCTTCCTGTCATTCAGGATACTGCTTATAAGCGCTATGTGCTTAGAGCTTGAAGCATTGTTAGAGATCCCACACACCCACTTTATGGTTTGTTTCTGTTGCTCTGCTCTGGGAGGAGGTTTCCAAGTATTTCTAGCATAACTACCAGATTCTGTAACAGCTTTGTTCCCTATGCCATCCGTCTGGTAAACTCACAAGATTCGTTTTTCTCACCATGTACATGTATACATCGGAACTAGACTGTGTTGTTTCTCTGTGTCATATGCATAATTTGCTATTTATTTTTTCATGTCCTTGTAGTGTATATTGTAGGTGGTGACCCTTTGAGAACTGTATGCAATGAAATTTCATTTTAATGTATGCCAATAGTGTACATTCAAAGTGACAAAGTTATTCTAAGTCTAAATTCTAAGATCTAAGTTCCATGTTCTTGGCATCTGTGACAATAATTACAGCAAAAAACTGCAAGAAATGTACTTAACCTTACATATGTGACATTATTTTTTCCAATATCAGAAAGATTAGTTTTTCAATTGAAAAATTTTTCTAACTCTTTATGTTCAAGAACAAATCCTAGCAATGATGTAGAATTCTGTATCATTGACAACCATAGAAATCTCCCGACTACAATGAACATACAATACAGGAGCTGGAGTGAAGTTGATTGCTAAAATCAGGAAATAAATGAAATAATATAAGTCTAAGCTATTGTTGACAGACCAGGGAAAGAAAGCAGATAATTTACAAGGTGACAGTACCATGAAAGTTTGAATGACTTTTGTTGCAAAAACAGACCAAAATAGAAAACCAAGACACTCAAAAAGTTGGACAATATTTGATTTTAGGTCTGTCTCTGGATGGATGACATGAAGACAAAAAGAAGGACATGTTCTCCTTTTGCTAGACAGCTGGTAATCCTGTTCAGAGTGCTATTTGGGGTACATCATAGTTTCCTCAGAAAAATAATTTTACTCTAGCTGCTTATTGTACCTCACTGCTTTTCAATTGCTTCTGTCACACAACAAGATTAATGAGGTCAATTAAAACCACACAGTGGTTGGACCTATTTTGCTTGGTTAGTTTTAACGTTGGTTATTTTTTTAAAGCATGTTCAAAGCCAGCCTGTTGGCTTGTATATGACTCAATAAATTGTCAAAGCCAGAAAATAGAATAACTAATTAGGAAACCTAAGTAATCATGTGATGCAGATGGAATAAAGAAGTAGGTTGTATCTGAGCTTAAAATGGATGACTCAACAAAATCACCATTCTCACTCATTACTGCCTCAGTTTTCTCACATTACCTGAGTTTGTTTTTTCATCTCCATCTGGGTATTCACTGTGTTTTCTTTAGAGGCTTTCCCCAGATAGAGAGAATCTCCTTTAAAACCTGGTCAAAAAAGGACTTAGGGGCATTGTGTGAGAAATTTACGAGGCATTTTGAAATGATTCACATTGCTGTGATAGACTTGGTAGTATATTTTGATTGAATCATACTGGGTGGGTTAAATTTCAGTAGATGAGCTTTGAAAATGCTGGCAAAAAGGCTTGGTTAATTTCATTGTTACTTGTATGCTCACATCTTTGATTAGTTACTTTGCTTGTTTGTGCCTTCCAGTCAGCATTGCCTGGACAAATCCCTGCAATTCTTTTCACAAGATTTTGTAAGTGATTTGCCATTACCTGCATCTTCAGGCTGAGAGAGAGTGATTGGCCTCCCTAAGGTCACCCAGCTGGCCTTGTGCCTAAGGCAGAATTGGAACTCACAGTCTCCCAATTTCTAGCTATAAGCCTTAGCCATCACACCAAGTGACTTATTGTTTGATTAAGAAAGCAGGAATTAGGAATAAGATACACAATCTTTGCAACTGCAATAGTAACCTTCCACCCCTTTTTATTAGCAACTTCATTAAGGCTGAAATCTGAACATTTTAAATCTTTTCTACCAGGCCTTTGTACAAGCTGGATTCAGCTGATATTTATGAGATAAATTACTGATAAATTCTGCCATCTGTAGATTGTTTATGTGTAGAATTCCTCTTATTTCTTTCCAGCCTCCTCACAATCTTTCACAAGCAGCAGGGATGAGCAGTCTGTACAGAGCCCCAGGAAACTCCTAAACTTTGCTGCTAAAATTCAGCGACAAACTGCCAAATAATGGCAGTGCAGTTTTCTGCTGATTCGTTCCTGAAAATTAGTGAGGAGGGTGTTAGAGTTTTGCTATTTTAATGCACTTTGTTAAGTTTTTTTAAAATAACCAAATGGGGAAGAGTGAAACCCCACCTAGTAATCCCATCCTTTCAGATTCATTAAGCCTTGGTCTTCTGGCTGGAAATAAAGGTAGTTGCTTAAGTTGCTTAAGGCAAATGGCCTTGAAGGATATTGGGATGTCTCAAGTGCATTAAGGTGACTGTAATACTTGCTACATAGGAGCGTGCCTTATATTATTTAGGAGCCCTGGTGGTGCAGTGGTTAGAATGCAGTATTGCAGGCTAACTCTGCCCACAGAATGGAGTTCGATCCTGACTGGCTCAAGGTTGACTCAGCCTTCCATCCTTCCATCCTTCCAAGGTTGGTAAAATGAGGACCCAAATTATTGGGGGCAGTATGTTGACTCAGCCTTCCCTCCTTCCCATGTCAGAAAAATGAGGACCCAGATTGTTGGGGACAATATGCTGACATTTGTAAGCCTCTCAGATGGTGCTATAAAGCACCAGGAGACAGTGTATAAGTCTAAGTGTGATTGCTATTAACTTGTGATCAGCCTGAGAATTTTGCCACTTCAACCATTGTCCTCTTAATATGTCAGTCAACAGACTAATGGTTGTCTGATGAACTGGCATATAGGTAATCCTCAACCTACAGCCACAATTGGGACCAGAATTTCCATTGCTAAGCAGAGTGGTTGTTCAGTGAGTCATGCCCAATTTTATTACATTTTTTTTTTGTCACAGTTGTTAAAGGAATCACTTCAATTAAATGTATCACACGGTCATTAAGCGAATCCCGCTTCTCCCATTGACTTTGCTGGTTGAAAGCCCTCTGGGAAGGTTGAAAATGATGATCACATGATCCTGGGATACCGCAGCCTTCATAACTACATGCCAGTTGTCAAGTGCCCAAATTTTGATCACATGACCATGGAGATGCTGTGATGGTCTTAAGTATGAGAACCGGTCATAAGTCACTTTTCTCCATAGTGGGTGGAGCTAGCATCCAGAAATGGATTGACCTCGTCCATTCAGCACGCTCTGGTAGCGGCTCTCCACTCCCCCCCCCCATGCCGGGGGATCCGGAGGAACTACTAAAACCGGAGGACAGGAGGACGGAGCAGGCACTCCAAAAGGCACACCAGGCGGCTGCCTGGGCAGTCCGGGAGTCCACGGCGGCATCCTTTTTCACCTGCACATCACTAATCTGGCTGCGCCAACTACAGGACCGTGTTCCTGCTTTGGACCTGAGGGCCCAACAGGACATAAATAAGATCCTTGCGGCAGCCCAATTTTCAGCGGATGCCACCCTGCAGGCGACCAGATTCACATCCAAGGCCATCGCGTCCTCCGTGGTAGCTCGCCACATGCACTGGCTCCGTCAGTGGCAGGCGGACACCCGCCACAAATGGCGACTGGCCTCTGCCCCCTTCAGGGGTCAGCAGCTCTTTGGGGAAGCCCTGGACCCAATTCTCGTTGAGTCCAGGGACAGAAGGAAGGTTCTTCCGACCTTCTTGAGGAAAGGCAACTTCAGATCAGCCCCCTACCCTCGGCGGCCCTTTCGAGCCACTGACCAGGGCGCCGGATTCCCCAGGGCCCAAGGTCAGTATGGGTCTAGGCAGCGACAGCTTCCAGATAGACCAGGTAGGGGGAGACAGTATAAGCGGCCCTTTCAGGGTGGAGGAAGTCGGCCCTTTCATCGCCCCAAGTGATTCCGTGTCCAACCCTCCCATTGGGGGACGTCCGGCCTTTTATGCCAACAGATGGGAGGAGATTACTCAGGACATGTGGGTCAGGGAGACGGTGCGATTAGGCCTCTCCCTGGAATTCTTCTCCCTTCCCCCGAGGTTTTTTATTAGATGCCCGGTATCCAAAGTTGCCACCAAAAAAGCTCTCATGGACTCTGCAATACAGCACCTGCTGGACATTCGAGCTATCCAGCAGGTGCCGGAGGACCAGCTAGGGCAGGGGTTCTACTCTATTCTTTTCATAGTCCCCAAAACCTCGGGGGAATGAAGAGCGATTCTGGACCTTAAGCGTTTGAACCATCACGTACAATACAGACGGTTCAAAATGCACTCCCTCCAGACGATCCTTGGGAGCATCCGTCAGGGCGACTTCCTCACCTCGATAGATCTAACAGAAGCCTACCTGCACATTCCAATCCAACCAAACCACCGGCAGTACCTTCGGTTCTGCTATGCAGGTAGGCACTATCAGTATAGGGGCCTCCCCTTTGGTCTCTCTTCTGCCCCTCGAGTATTTACCAAAGTGCTGGCGGTGGTGGCCCATCTCAGGGCTTTGCCCATGCGTGTCCAGTGTTACCTGGATGATATTTTAATACAGGCATCATCTAGACACCTAGTGGTGAGCCATCTCCAGGTAACGATTCAAATGCTAAGATATCACGGGTTTTCCATTAACATGGAGAAGAGCCACCTCATTCCCTTGACTACCTTGCTCCACTTGGGAGCCGTTATAGACTCTCTAGAGTGTAGGGTTTTCTTATCCCAGGAGAGACAGGATAGCATTAGAGAGATTTCATCCCTGGTCCAGAAACAGTGTAGGATTCCCCTAGCCTTATTTTTCACTCTCCTGGGAAAAATGATCTCCAGCATCACCATTACACCCTGGGCGCGCCTACACTCTAGAGATCTCCAATGGTTCCTTTTGCCATTCCAGAGAGCAGGCCGCAGCACTTCACCAACCAAGGTCCTGGTGCCTCCGGAGGTTCTTCGCTCCCTGCACTGGTGGCAGTCACCAGCCATCTCGAAGGGCTGTCTCTTCCGAGAGCCTCACAGAGTGGTCATCACCACGGATGCCAGCCTGTTTGGTTGGGGAGCGCATTCCAAGGCGCACATGGCCCAGGGCCACTGGTCTCCAGCCGAAACCAAGTGCAACATAAATTGGCTGGAGCTGCAGGCAGTATATCTGGCCCTCCGGCACTTTCAACACCTGATTTCCGGCAGGCACGTTTTTAGTGCTCACAGACAAAGTGGCGGCGAAAGCCCACATAAACAGACAGGGAGGAACTCGATCTCGGTCCCTGATGCAGGAGGCCAGAAAACTGGGCCTCTGGGCAGAACGTCATCTCCTGTCCATCTCGGCAGACGACATCTCTGGGGTTTCCAATACACAGGCGGATTGGCTCAGTTGGACGACCATCGACCATGCAGAGTGGCGCCTGCATCCATCAATTTCCCAACAACTGACGAGTCGGTTCAGTCTCCCAGAGGTCGACCTCTTCGCCACCCCGGAGAATGCTCAACTGCCGAGGTTTTTCTCGAGGTTCCAGTCCCAGGGCGCGGAGGGGATCAACGCTCTTCGTGGGCCATGGCCTTCGGGCCTCCTGTATGCCTTTCCTCCCCTTCCCCTTCTTCCCAAAGTCATTCGAAAGATCATGGAAGAACGGGCGGAGGTGCTACTCCTGGTTCCGCCTTGGCCCAGAAGGACATGGTTTGCCAACCTGAAGGCTTTGTCGGTGGCTCCGCTCTAGAGGATCCCCCAGAGCGAGTCCTCGCTCAGCCAGGGGACGTTGGTCCATCCAGATCCCCGGTGGTACCAACTGACTACCTGGCGCTTGAGTGGGGCGCTCTGAGGTGACAGAACTTTTCCTCCAGAGTTATCTCAACCATCCAGGCCTCTAGGAGGCTTTCCGCTGAGCGCATATACTCAGCCACCTGGAAGGCGTTCTGTGCTTGGTGCTCTAGGAGGGTTATTTCCCTCTGCGGATTTCGATCCCAACGCTCCTGGATTTCCTTCAAGAGGGGTTGGACAAAGGACTATTGCCAAACACCATTAAGATAGGTGTAGGCCCTGTCTTCCGTCCTATCTTGTGGAGAGCTAGAGTCCCTCGCCCAGCATCCCACCGTCCGCCAATTTTTGAAGGGGGCAGCTAACTTACGTCCTCCAGTGGTCCACAGATACTCCACCTGGGACCTCTCTAAGGTGTTAAACTCCCTAACTCCCTTACGAACCCTTGCAGTCGGCCAGCCTCCGCCACCTGACTTGCAAGGTGACCTTCCTGGTAGCTATCACCTCTGCCAGCAGGATTTCAGAATTGACGGCCCTGTCGGTCCGTAAAGATTTATGTGTCTTCCACTCGGACAGAGTCATCCTTCGCTTGGACCCCTCCTGTATACTGAAAATAAACTGCTGGTTTCACAGGGCACAGGAGCTCATTCTACCCAATTTCTGCCCTAACCCAGTTCACCCTCTGGAATGTAAATGGCACACCTTGGACGTTCGGAGGGCCCTCCACATTTACATCAAGAGAACCGCTCCGCTGCGGAAGACGGAGGCCCTCTTTGTTGCGTTCCAACCTACCTCCTTGGGCCACAAGATCATGCCGTCCACCATCGGTAGGTGGATTCGGGGTACCATCACCAAGGCGTATGACCTCCAGTCGCTTCCATGACCTGCTTGCGTCACGCCGCATTCTACCTGGAGTGCGGCGACATCGGCTACCTGGGCAACTCAGGCATCTCTTGAGGAGGTCTGCAGAGCGGCAACTTGGTCTTTGCCTTCAGTTTGTCCACCACTACAAGCTAGACATTTTTGCGTTGGTGGAGGCGGCGTTTGGACGCAGGGTCCTCCAGCGGGTCCATGATGAGGGATGTTAGACAACCCAGAACATTGCCCACCCACAGGACAGCCAGCTTGGGTATGTCCCATTCCTGGATGCTAGCTCCACCCACTATGGAGAAGGGCCATTGTTCTTACCTGATACGCTCCTTCTCGTAGGGTGGAGCTAGCATCCAGCCCCACCCGAGGACTGTCTGGTCCGTGCTTAAGGGAAGTGCTTTTGGCGGAGAAGGATCCTTGCTGGATAGAAGAGTTCGTCAGGGAGGTGCCATGTTGAGTCTGTTTCTTCGGCTTCGTCGAAGCTGGGAGTCCTGGCAACAGAGGTGGAGCTTCTCAAAATTGACAGACTCAGTCCTACATGCTGAATGGATGAGGTCAACCCATTCCTGGATGCTAGCTCCACCCTACGAGAAGGAGTGTATCAGGTAAGACCAACGCCCCTTTTCATTACCATTGTAACTAAATGAATGATTGTAAGTTGAGGACTATCTCTAACAAAAATGGCTGTGTGGTGGTTTTGTGTGTGTGTGTGTGTGTGCCCAGAGTTTGGTTCTATTGTACACTGTGAAAAAAGCCCATTTTGCATAAGTGTCATTCTCTCCATTACTACAGAACAGAGTTCTCCATTGAGTTTCCCGCACCAACGAATATTACAGGTAAACAGATTAATTGATGGCCTCTAAAATTATGCTTTTCTTCCAAGGTTTCCACAGTTCTAATATATGTTGGAAGGACATTTCAGCATTTTTTTTATTCCTCATCTCTTCTCATGTCATACATTCCCTTTTATCTCTGCATCTTTTGCTCTTTGACCTTCCTTTCCCCAAAAGTCTCATGAGGTTAGTCTTATGAATGTTATTTTGTGCTGACAGCTACTTTCCTTCCTCTGCAAGGAGAATTACATTCAGCTAGGCAAAGAATTGCATTTTTCCCTTTTGCTCATTGGCACCTATAGATTGTAAATAACATACCAAGGAGGAGTCAATTCTGTTTCTCTGCATTTGGTGCTAGATTTTTCTAACAGAAGCATCTTTTTATCTTTTAGGGAACATCTTTTTTAAAAAAATTGAATATAGTGTCAGCTGCTTGATTGATTCACTGTTGTTTTCTGTCTCTTTCATTTGATTTTACTTCTCAAATTAACCAATTTCTAATATTAGGCAAGCAGACATTATTTGCATGTGGTTCGTAGGCATTATCACTGCCAAGAGTGAGAAAATTGTGGGAAAGATGCTATACCCACACCCACATTTCAAGGTGTTTCTTCCCTTAGTATCATCCATCAATTTGTTAATATAGTGTTATTAAGATGATATGTTTTAAAAGTGCAAGTATGCTTTGGAATTATTTACAATATTACAGCCCACCTCTAAAGATGGTCCTCAACTTACGACTGGTCATTTAATGACTGTTCAAAGCCATAATGGCCTTGCAAAGGGTGCTTTCCAGCCCACAAAGCACTATGCTGACACCCCCCATGGTCACATTTTTGGGGGGCACTTGTCAACCTATTTGCATGTATGATTAGTTGCCAAGTGCTCTGTGATCATGTGCTCACCATTTGCAATCTTCTCTGCTGGCTTCCTCAGTAAGTCAATGGTTGCAATCTGCAATCTAGTGTTGCCTGACAAGAGGACTCCTCATCTCTTGGGGTTGGCTGGAAGAGCTGCCTACTAAGTAGAGCTCAGCCCCTCCACAAGGCTGCAGAAATGGGACGTGTTCCAAAAGACCCAAGCACAGTTTCTGCAGCCTGGCTGAAACATTGTCTTATGCACATGGAAGAGGCTGAAAAGCTAGTGAACAGCATCGCTTAAAACGATAAAAGTTAGGCTAAGACAGGGGTCTGGAGCCACATGTGGCTCTTTCATCTCTCTGCTGCGGCTCCCTGTCGCTCAAAATATGCGTCACAACCACCAATATGCAACATCCGCCGGCACGTGATTTTTTGAGGTTTTCAACCCATCTTTTTTTTTTTTCGGAGTTCAAAATGTTTTTGTTGCATGCAGAAATAAAAATTGGTTTTCTCTGTAGTTCATTGATTTCATATATGCAACACACTAGTTTTTTTATACGTAGCATAAAGGTAAAAAAATAATATATGCAGTGCTATCTTCATTTTAGATGTCAAAAGGGTTTTGTGGCTCCCGGTGTTTTTTTTTTTCTGTGGGAGACTGGTCCAAATGGCTCTTTGAGTGTTTAAGGTTGCCAACCCCTGGGCTAAGAAGGGTAGAATACAGGGTCGATCTTGTGATTGTTTGGAAGGCCTTTTTCTCCTGTGCGCTGCTTGGAGAGTCCAAACATGGGATTAACTTCTGTCGGTTGCCAAGGGACTGAGTTAAAATTAGATGTGGTCACGCCCTCTCTGCTCCACTGGTCCTGTTCTGGCTCAGTTCTTTTAACTCAGTCGAGCCTAGAGGGACATTCTAAACCTCTCTCCTTTTACCTCACTTTCTTACACAACCGATAGAATTGCTAGGACTCTCCTTTTTGGATTGACAGCGCTAGGAACGACCATGGTTTCATTCCAATCGCTCCGATCGCTTAAAACGCTCCTCGATTGCTTATTTCGCTGCCGGTGGGTGAGCTGGTTCATTCGGTCAGCCAGCAAGAACCGCCAACACCTGTTACCGACGACCAGCTGAGGCAACCGGAGTCCCTGCCCTGAGCGGGCTATACTCCCTTGTTGGAATCAGCTGTTCGGCGCTCAGAGCGGAGAGCTTCCCCTGCCGTTTTTGCTTTGCTGAGACGCTGGGTGAGAGCTCCCCTGACGGGCGCCATTTTGAGCGCCGAATCTTTGCGCCAAAAACCAACGGCTCTGAAAGCTCCTAGCCTACAGACAGGAGATCCTCCCTCTCTTCTGCCTTGCTGGTAGCTACAAGGGGCAGAGCCGCACCATTGCGGGCGCCATTTTGTCGCCCTCAGAGCACTTTTTCCAGCAGCAGCAGCAGCAGCTACTATCTCCAGCTCGGCGTTTAAATCGCTTATTGATTCGGATCGCGGTGAGTGTGCTGGTCCCCGGGGCTCCGGGTCGACAGCCACCACTTTTGGCTTTCTTACTCTTGCCAGGCGACTTAGGAGTCCCTGCCCTCAGGGGTAATAACTCCCACCTTGATCTCTCCCCCACTCCATCGTGCAGTGCTGCAGAAGTCACTACCCTCAGGGGTCATACTCCATTGGGGAGTCGCAACAGTGCCTGAGCTCAGGCGCCAACAGCGGTGAGTGAGAACTGGTGGCCTTTATCAAAACCTGTATCAGGCCCGCCATCCTTGCCCTTTCTAGAGACGGTCCTCATGGCTTCCAGGCCCTCTAGATCTACCGCAGAAATGGCCTCTACCTCCTCTAGTAGTGATCCCAGAGGTACTGCAGGCAAGGGGCATAAATCAAAGAGCAGCCCCAAGCAAGCCAAGACCAAGGAGCCTTCTTCCAGTAAGGCCTCCTCAGCTGCCATCAAGGACGCTGAGCGCTGTCTCCGGGCCCATGAGAAGGAATTTGCCAAGGCCCAGCATCAAGCTGAGCTCGTCAAGACACCATTGCCTCCCTTACAGGAGAAAGTGCCTAATTTACCCGAGCTACCTTATCCTTTGCCTATGGCAGCTCAGGATTGGTCTCCAGACCGCACCACCTGTCTCCAAGATACTGGGGTTTCCGAGCCACCCATGGTACTCACCCCTCAAGCAGGGGCAGAACAGGGAGCCATGCCACAGCCTCCATCTTCGGCCACGAGGGCAGCTCCCTCAGCTACCTTTACCCCAACCTCAGTGGGGCTCCGCGCAGGGGAGGGTCGGGCCATGGAACTCCCTCAGGATATCAGGGATCTTATTTCCTCGGCCATCCAGGGGATAACAGTGGGCCTCCAGCAGAGGTTGGTTTCCCCTGTGACTCAAACTTTGGCTCAGGATGCTTGGCCTAACCTCAGACCTGAGTATTCCCCCCATTCCTCGGTCCATAGCGAGGGTTCCGTTGTGGCGGAGGGGTCTATTGACGATATGGACCTGTCAGAAGACAGAAGGTCTGATTCCGGACCAACCGGTCTTTACTGGTCTTTTTAGGCCCGCTCTTTTCAAAACACTCTTATATAAAGCTAAAGCCACTGCCTATATGGGAAGATATGACACTCCAACGCCTTCCTCCGTGGGGTTTGACCCGGCAGAAGGCCTCTTCTCCCAGCCAGTCCAGGAGAAGGAGGTTATTCCTTCTTCAAAGTTCTTCCTGGAAACACTCCAGAAGCAATGGGCACAGCCTGCTTCTATATCAGCTCCTTCCTCCTACAATAAGCTGTATGGCCTAGAGGAGGATCTGGAAGACCTTTTACAGGTCCCGACCGTAGATTCCCCTGTCGCTTCTCTTGTGTCCTCAGTGATTCTCCCCGCAGAGATATCAGAAGGCTTAAAGCCAGAGGACTGAAAGGTGGACTCAACTCTGAATAAAACGCATCAGGCTGCCGCTTGGTCCATCAGAGCAGCTACTGCTGCATCCTTTTTCAATAGAACATCTATCATGTGGATCAAGCAAATGCAGGCCAGGGTAGCCCCGGAGGACACACGGCTGCGCCAGGACCTAAATAAACTTCTGGCAGCAGCCGAGTTTTCTGCAGACGCAACTCTTAACTCTGCCAAATTTGCATCCTGTGCTATGGCTGCCAATGCTCCCACCGCCTCCTGTGGCTCCATCATTGGCAGGCGGATATGCGCTCAAAATGGTGCTTGGCTACCGCTCCCTTCAAGGGAAATAACCTTTTTGGTGAAGCTCTGGACTCGATCCTGGTCGAGACCAGGGATAAATGAAAGGTGTTACCTAGCGTGCACCGGAGAGCCGATCGGTGTCCGGGACCTTATTTTCGCCGGCAGCCCTTTCAGCAGGATACGGCCTTTGGTGCCCCCCAGTACCAAAGGTCTTACTATCAGAGGGCAGACAGGCCACAGGACAGACCTTCCGGTAGGGACAGGGGCAGACAATTTCACCAGTCCAGATGCCCCTTCCGTGGTTCCGGTTCCAGGGGCTTCTGTAAGTCCAAGTGACTCCAGAGCAGATCCTCCCATCGGCGATCGCTTACAACACTTGGCCACCCAGTGGGAGGTCACGACCACTGACACCTGGGTCCTCCAAACTGTGAGGTTCGGGCTGACCCTAGAATTTCTTTCCAGTCCCCCAAGACGATTTATCCAATGCCCCTCTCCCACCAATGCAAACAAGCGGGCCCTCATGGAAGCCGAGATCTGACATTTGTTGGAAATTTCGGCCATAGAGAGGGTGCCCTTGGGACAGGAACGACTAGGCTTCTATTCCATCTTAGTCCCCAAAAGCTCAGGGGTGTGGGGTGTGGAGAGCCATTCTGGATTTAAAGTGTCTCAACGCCCATATAACATACAGGCGTTTCAAGATGCACTCCCTCAAATCCATCCTGAGGTGCATTTATCTAACCTCACAGCTCTGGAACCCTTAGTGGAGCTGTTCTGAAGAGGGAGTCGCTGGTTGTGTTTGTGGCCACACTCCGGTTCTCTCCAATCACCGTGGCAGCGGAGAACCGCATAAGAATTCCCGTTATTAAGCGGTGAGGCCAACCTGCGTGCACAAGCTTCGAGTCTCTCCAGCTTGTTTATTGATTCCATTGACCTTATAGTCCAGTGATGGCGAACCTTTTTTGGTTCGCGTGCCAAAAGGGGGTGTGCGCGCGCGCTAGCGCGCGTGCCCACACCCATTCCCTCCCCCCACGCATGCGCACAACCCCCCCGCGCTGCCCCCTGCACATGCGCACCCCCCCCCGTGAATGCGCAAAGGCCTCACTGAAGCCTGGGACGGTGAAAAACGGCTCAACGGGCAAACCAGAAGTTCGGAAAAACGCACTTCCGGTTTGCCCGTTGGGCCGTTTTTCGCA
>QLTV01003430.1:243062-297317 GCA_003457575.1 Thermophis baileyi
GCTGGGCCGTTTTTTGCACTCCGCGGCTTCAGGACGCTTTCCTGAAGCCTCCGGAGTGCAAAAAACAGCCCAACGGCAAACTGGAAGTGCGTTTTTCCGAACTTCCGGTTTGCCTGTTGGGCCGTTTTTCGCACTCCGGGGCTTCAGGACGCTTCCCTGAAGCCTCCAGAGGGCAAAACGGCCTTCCCCAAGGCCGAAAATCACCTGGCCAGCGTGCACATGCGACCTGGAACTGACATAGGGCAACGCCTCGCGTGCCCTGTGATATGGCTCCGCTTGCCACTTGTGGCACACGTGCCATAGGTTCGCCATCACTGTTATAGTCTTTGGGATCTGGGCCTGGGTTCCAGCCGTGGCTGCGGTGGGCCATTGCTCTCCTTTGGAGACTGCGACGACGCTGAGCCGGCAGCAGAGCTTTTAAGTGCATCTGCCCAGTTAGCACAACTGCCTGACTATAATGGAACGAGAGGCAGGGTCTGCATTACCACAGGCGGAGAATTGGTCTCCTCCTGCCTCGGATAAGACTGGTAGAGCTCCGGCGAAGGCCAGATCTGCCAGTCTGGCAGCAGCAGAGAAGATCAGGACCAAGTCTTCCGCTCATAAAAAATCTTCCAGAGCAGAGGAGAAGGCGGCTCACCGAAGACAAAAAGCTTTGGAGTTTGCTAGAGCGGAAGAAGGCTCCTTAAGGCGTCGCAACGCTCATCACCAGAACAATCCTTCTGAGGCTGCTTTGCAGCAAGAGCTGGAGCCCGTGCAACAAGGGGTGCAGACTTCGTCTTGGTCCCGAGGCTCTCAGTGCTCACTCTCTGCAGGGTCATTCTGGTTCTGCCAGGAGGGTAAGCCCCTTCCTGAAGCGACCTTTACCCCTACCTCGGCAGGGCTCCGCCCGGAGGGATTGCAGGTGCAGGATATACCTCCCTTTTTGAGACACTGGATATCAGTGGCAATTAGAGAGGGTATTGCTGAGGGGCTGCATCAGCGACCCCAGATATTGGCTTCGGCAGCAGATGCAAGTGTTTACAGGGGTTCGTGGGGGCACGCAGAGGAGGAGTCTGTTTACCAGGCAGCTTGCTCCCCGGGACCTTCTAACCAGAGCCAGGCCTCCCTTTCGGAGGGCGAGCTCCAGGGGGAGGACAATTTTTCAGATCTTGATCAGGAACCCACCCCCCGGTAGACCGCCTTTTAAGGGCCTATTTAAACCCACCCTTTTCAAGCCATTACTGGCTAAGGCACGGGCCACTGCCCGTCTGGGAAAGAACTCTAGTTCGCTTGAGAGTTCTGGGGAGCAGGAGGATTTTCTCTTTTCAGAACAGGCCATGGAGACTGATTCCATACCGATTCCCGGAATGTTTTTGGATGTCATCAGACGGCAGAGGCACTCTCCCGCCAGCACCCCGCGTCCCAGAGACTACCCTCTACGGAGTGGATCCCGATCTCCTCCAGTTGGTCCAGGTCCCAAAGGTGGATGCCCCAGTGGCAGCTTTGACCTCCACGTCTGTTCTTCTGCCAGATGCAGACGATGCCTTGAAGGCAGATGAAAGAGAGGAGATGGCTCTCCGCAGGGCCCATCAGGCGTCGGTGTGCTGGCTACGTCAGCTTCAGGACCGATGGGGGAGCTGGGGCGAGCTTTCCCCGTCAGCATAGGCTCTTCCAGTCCAAGTCTGATTATCAGACCGACAGGCCAGCCTTCAGCGGCAGGGGCAGACAACAGCCACAGGGCAGGTGACCCGAGGCAGCAATAATAAACCCTTCTGACGCCAAAAGTGACACTGGGCCTCACCCTTCTAGTTCACAGACCGCTGGGAGGAGACAACTGCAGATGCCTGAGTCAGGGAGACCTTAAGATCAGGGCTCTCCCTGGAATTCCTATCCCCCTCCTCTGAGGTTTTTCCTCCGCTGCCTCATTTCCGGAGACCCGGTACGACGGGAGCTGATGGAATTGGTGGTTCAGCATTTGCTTGACATTCAGGCAATTCAGCCGGTCCCACCGGAGCAGGGGGTGCAGGGCTTCTATTCAATTTTGTTCCTCGTTCCAAAGACCTTGGTGGGGTGGAGAGCAATTTTGAATCTCAAAAGGCTGCACTCGGCCGGCGTGTACTGCAGTGGGTACATGAGGAGCTGAGGAGCCGGGACCAGCACAGTGCCTGCCCATAGGACTGCCAATCTTTGGTATGTCCCATCCTGGACTCTCCCGTCGATACTATGGAGAAGGGGCATTGGTTCTTACCTGACACACCCTTTCTCTTGGTTATCAATGGGAGAGTCCAGTCCCACCCGTTGGTCTGTTTGGTCCGGCCGTCGGGGTGTGTGTGTCTTTTTCGTTTGCTACAGGGCTGACCCAGTTTCCGGGCAGGGATCCTTTGGGACTACAGTTGACCTGCATCATTCGCTTCGATTTCGTTGTCGACTAAGGAATGTCACCAGGGAGGCGAATCCTCAGAAATTCAACTCAGTCCATAGAGGTATGGGACTAGAGCAACCCAACCTGGACTCTCCCGTCGATAAACAAGAGAAAGGCCATGTCAGGTAAGAACCAATGCCCCTTTCAGTGTTTCACTGTGGGACCAGAATCTTGGTCATTGAGTGAAGCAGCCAGTAAGTAAGATACCCATGTGACTGCTTCACTCAGTGACTGTAGTCCTGGCATTGTTGGTTGTTCTGTTAGGCAATCTCGTGGATCATTAAGCATACGAGTCCCAGATAAGGAGTGTGGGGTGCTTCAGGGGGTGGAGGAGACCCTGGGAGGCTCCGCTTAGGTGCTGTAAATACTCTCTGCCAAAATCCCAGCAGGATTTTCAGCTCCTAAGCAGAGAAACATACATGACCTGTGGTGGACCTTCCCCACCTTTGTAAGGCACCCTGTGCGCCTTTCCTTACCATGCTGCCTCTCTGCATTTTGGTTCCTGAAATAGGTTCTTCTCTGAGAGTGGTTGAAAGAGCTGCCTGCCAAAGGATTTCAGCTCCTGCCTGTGCACAGAAGGGAACTCCTTCAGTCACTTGGGTATGATGGGCAGTGTATAAATGTAATAAATAAAAATTTAAAATAAAAAACATTTGATTATTTGAATGCTTTGTTCTCCATCGTGAGAGGAGCCAGCAGTGCTCCTGGTGCACCTCCCAGGGTCTGTCTCCTATCTGGATTCCGTTGCGTAAGGTCTTGAAATTCCTCTAGCTGGGACTTGCCAAGGGCCTTTCGCCCAACACACTTCGGCGTCAGGTGGCGGCCCTCTCCTCGGTCCTGTCGTGTGGCCATTTCGATTCCCTATCCCAGTTCCCCACTGTACGTCATTTCCTTAAGGGGGCCTCGAACCTACGACCTCCGGTGGTACACCGGTATCCCACCTGGGACCTTCCCACGGTCCTAAAGTCGCTTACCGGTCCTCCATTTGAACCCCTGAGGGAGTCCTCTCTCAGGCACCTGTCCTTTAAGGTAGCCTTCTTGCTCGCTATTACGTCCGCTCGCAGGATTTCGGAGCTGTCTGCTGTCTCCATCCGAGACTACCTTTGTATCTTTCACCGTGATAAGGTGGTGCTCCGGCTGGACCCATCCTTCCTGCCAAAGGTGAATTCGACCTTCCATCGAACGCAAGAACTGGTGCTGCCCTCCTTTTGTTCCAACCCGGTCCACCCTTCCGAAAAGCTGTGGCACACGTTGGACGTCCGGAGAGCTCTCCGCATTTACATCACGCGGACATGCCCCTTCAGGAAGACGGAGGCTCTTCTGGTGGCCTTCTTGCCCCAATCTCTGGGCCTCAAGGCTTCATCAACGTCCATTGGGCGCTGGATCATCGCCAAGGCCTATGAGCTGGCGGCGCTTCCATGTCCAGGTGGAATCACGGCGCACTCGACCCGCAATGTCGCTACTATGGCCGCCTGGGCGACTCAATGTTCTTTGGAGGACCTGTGCCGTGCCGCGACGTGGGCTTCTCCTTCCCAATTTATATGGCATTATAATATTGACAAGTACGCATTGGCTGACGCCGCCTTTGGCCGTAGGGTGTTGCAGCGGGTGATTGCAGACGCTGTCTAACTTCAGTCTGGCCCTCCCGTGGGAACTAGAAGCTTCCGTATGTCCCATCCTGACTGCTGGCTCCTCCCATGATGGAGAAGGGGCGTTGGTCTTACCTGATACGCCTCTTCTCATCAGAAGGAGCCAGCAGTCAGTCCCACCCTTTGTTCGGTCTGGAGCTGTTTCTGGACTCAACGTCTCCTCTGGCTCCTCAGATCCCCTCTCCTGGCTGCTACAGCTACGTCGCTTCTGACCTTGTCCTTTGAGTATTGGATTTTCTATTGCTTAACTGGTCTGCGACCAGTTGGGATGTGAGCTCACCCGTTCGTGGGTGCACTTTTCTTCTTTCGCCGTGCTGAGTCTACTGTTCAGATTCCTCAGAACTGGGACACCAGGGGGCGGATCCGGCCACAAACAAATAAGACTCGGTCCTCATTGCTGATGGGCGAGGACTGACTGCTGGCTCCTCCTGATGAGAAGAGGCGTATCAGGTAAGACCAACGCCCCTTTTCCTATTGCTTAGATAGGTAACAGCCTCTAGCTGATCTCTGGTAGGTTGCAGAAAGCTCAGCAGCATTAGATCTGCTTAGTATTTCCATAGGACACCACCAGTAGTGGGTTCTAAAACCCGTTGCTACCTGTTCATGCGCAGAAGCATCCTGGGTGGGTGGGCAGAGCCTCCCGCCACCGCTGCTACCGGTTCTAAGAACCGGTCGCAACCCACCGCTGGACACCACTAGAAAATCCCAATGCTTAAGAGTAAATGATTGTGAAGGTGACAGGGGAATCCTAAAAAAAAAAGCAGTAATAAATCATTTCCATCACATTGTTATAAAATTACATGGATAAAATCAGCAGGAGTTGATTGAGCTTGACTTGAAGTAGACTTCCATTAGTTGTACTATTAATTTCTTAGTTTTATTAACCTGCATGTCATTTATTAATTTTTAAAAAGCCCTTTTGATTTCACTGAAGTGGAATATACATTTGCAAAACAAAAAATATGCTTTCACCCAAATGGTTTAGATACAACAAAGAATCATTTCCAATGAGCTAAATACAGGGAAGATGTCAAGTTGATATCTTATTTTGTAGTATCTAATCAACTGAAACTAGCATTTCTTTTAAGTCCATTTTTTTTCTTTGTTTTAGAAATTGAAAAAGAACAGAATATTTAAATAATGTATTCTGATATTTTAACTTTTGGGATGATTTTCTGCCCATTCCTGCTAAACTTTTGTTTATATTTTTGTTTCCTACATGAAAATATTACATTGGCATTTTAACTTAAATGAGCGAAAGAGAAGGTCTTATAGTAAGTAGTGATTTCTTTCTGTTATGACCATTTTTTTAGGGAATCCTAATTTATTTTTAAAAAATATATCTTGCTTTATCTACTTGTCTAAAACAAAGTGTTTTAAGGGGGATCAGAAGGGCAGATGACAAAATGTCATGATATAATGTTGCAAAAATCTTGATTCTGTGCTTACATCCAACATTGGAATGCCAGTACAAAGAGCTGAATTTTATATTGTGATGTTGCCACTCCTGTCCTCATTCTTTTATCATTGTACAGATAGTCCTTGACTTAACAACAGTTCATTTAGTGACTGTTCAAAGTTAAAACGGCACTGAAAAAAGTGACCCATGACCATTTTTCACACTTACAACTGTCACAGCATCCCCATGGTCACATGATCAAAATTCAGATGCTTGGCAGCTGACTCAGTTATGACGGTTATAGTATCCTGGGGTCATGCAATAATGTTTTGCGATCTTCTGAAAAGTAAAGTTAACAGGGAAGCCAGATTCACTTAACAAGCGTTTTACTAACTTAACTGCAGTGATTCACTTAACAACTGTGGCAAGAAAGGTCGTAAAATGGGGCAAATTTACTGAACAATTGTCTCATTTAGCAACATAAATTTTGGGCTCAATTGTTATTGTAAGTCGAGGACCACCAGTACCTTGCTGAGAATATTCATGTATCCAAAACAAGTAGAAAATTGAAGCTGATGTAGGTCATTCTATATTTTAGTTTTCAGGGTTGTTTGTTGGAAAAATAAAAGGCGTGGAAAATTGAACTAAATCTGGCACATGACAAGCTGGACACAACATATTGATAAACTACCAGAGTATTTCTGAAATCCATTTACAGCCACCATCTGTGCTTTGAATGAAAATACACCATTACTTTTGAAACGCTAAAATTCTCCAGATCGGTTGCGGGAGAGTCCAAAGCGTGGGTTAACTCATCCTTCCTACAGTGACTGAGTCGACAGATTTTTTTTAGCCACACCCTTCCGCTTCCTCTTTAGCCCCAGTTATTCGACTCAGTCTCTGCAGAGCAGACATGTTCGGTCGACAGGAGAAAATTTGGACTCGCCCGAGGGATTTGGAGACAATAGATATTCAGAAGGTTTTTTTCCACTTATCTGGAGTTGGGGGGGAGGCGGCATTCGCGCTGGTGCAATTTCAGGCGGCCATCGGTTTGCCGATCAGCCAAAGTTCCCTAGGGGTTCGACTATCCTGAAACATCCCCAGAAGCGGTGCGGGCTACCCCAGTCCTGCTGGGAAGGCGCTGACATTGAGAAAGGGCTTATCGACCTTCAGATCACAATCCGGGTCCTAGAGGAATACGGCTTCTCGGTGAATGTCAAAAAGAGTCACCTGATAATTTCAAGGGCAATTTCTCAAGGCATAGCTGCAGGTCTGCAGCAAAGTTACCAGCCCAGGGCTAAGGCTTCAGAAGGTCATTCTGGCTTACTCCACCAGAATCGGGGCCAGGTGGAATTTTCAATCACCCAGACCCCACAATCTCCTAGCCACTCCTTGGGGAGTGAGAACTCCTTTGTTGGACAGGACAGCCAAGGAGACATGGAATTATCAGAGGACGAGGGGTTAATTCCTGACACTCCAGCATTCACTGGCAAGCCGATGTGAAATCTAAGTGGAGATTGGCCTCAGCCCCTTCTGTTTGGGGAGGCCCTGGACCCAATACTGGTAGAGAACAAGGACAGAAGGAAGGTATTACCATCCATGTCCAGGAGAGCGGACCTGCAGTCCTCTCCATACTTTCGCAGGCCTACATTTTGCAATTACGAACAGGAATTTTCACAAGAGATTCCCCCCCCCCCGAGAACCCTCAGGAGAGCGGACCTGCAGTCCTCTCCATACTTTCGCAGGCCTACATTTTGCAATTACGAACAGGAATTTTCACAAGAGATTCCCCCCCCCCCGAGATCCGACCGTCAGTCAGACAGAGCAGGGTTTTGTGACAGGCCTAGACAGTAGTTCCAGGCAAAATGACCATTTCGGGGGTCAGGAGGACGCCCCTTCCGCAGGTCGAAGTGACAGTCAACCCAATCCTCCCATTGGCGGCAGGTTGGCCCTGTTTGCAGAGCGGTGGGAGGCAACCACCATGGACTCTTGTGTCCGCAGCATGGTCAGATCAGGACTAGCTCTGGAATTCCTCTCCTTTCCCCTGAGACAATTCATTTGTTGCCCGATCTCCAGGAGTCACCTGGACCCTACCACTCACCTGCTTCACCTGGGAGCAGTGATCGACACCAATCTGTGCCAGGTATTTCTGTCCCAGGAACTTTGGGACAGTATAGTGGAGCTTGTGAACCGAATCAGGGGAGAACACTACACTTCCATAGCCCTTCTGTCCAAACTGCTCGGGAAAATGATATCGTGCATATCAATCGTTCCCTGGGCTCGGCTTCACACAAAGGCACTGCAGTGGTTCCTGTTGCCATTCCAACGCAAGAGTACCAGCAATTCAGCGGTACGGGTTCAGGTTACCCTAGCTGTGCTGGGGTCCTTCTGGTGGTGGACGTAGTCGGCCCTGACCAAGGGCTGCCCCTTCAAAGATGTCAGTCAACTCACAATTACATCAGATGCCAGCCTCTTCGGCTGGGGTCCAGGGACGTTGGTCTCCGGCAGACTTACTCAACAACATAAATCGTCTGGAGCTCAGAGCAGCTCATCTGGCTCTTCGGCATTTCCATCCTCTGATCCAGGGACAGCATATCCTGGTTCTCACAGACAATGTGGCCGCCAAGGGTCACATCAATCGACAGGTGGGGGACCCACTCCAGGGCCCTCATGGACGAAGCTCTCCGGTTGGGCCTTTGGGCGGAGAGACACCTCAGCTCCATCAGAGCGGAGCATATCTCAGGGGCTTCAAATATACAGGCAGACCAGCTCAGCCGGACCATGATAGACAACTCTGAGTGGCAGTTACACCCGGATCTCTTCAAGGAGCTGTCTGAGAGGTTCGGCCACCCGGTAGTGGACCTGTTTGCCTCCCTGAGGAACGCCCAGCTACCAAGGTATTTCACCAGGTTTGCGACCCCTGGAGCGGAAGGGACCAACGCTCTCCGCAGCCCATGGCCCAACGGGCTGCTGTACGCCTTCCCTCCCCTCCCCCTCATTCCGGGGGTGATACGGAAGATGTTGAGGGAAAGGGCGGAAATCTTGCTTCTCGCTCCTTATTGGCCCAGACGTCCATGGTTCGCGGACCTCATAAATCTCTCATTATCCCAACCCTGGAGGATCCCCCAGGAGAGAATCTCCCTCAGCCAGGGGGGCTTGGACCATCCGGAGCCACAATGGCTAAAACTGGCCATCTGGCATTTGAGAGGAGCCTCCTGAGGCGGGACAACTTCTCCTCCAGGCCTCCAGACGGCCTTCAACGAATAGAATTTATGATTCTACTTGGACTTCCTTTACCAATTGGTGTTCCAGGGGCAATATTTCTCCCCTTTCCGCATCAATACCGCAAGTCCTGGACTTCCTCCAGGAGAGGCTGGATAGAGGGCTCTCCCATAACACCCTTCGCAGGCAGGTGGCAGCCTTTTCCACGATGATCTCTGGCGGAGAGAGAGAGTCCCTCGCTCAACTTCCGGTTATTCGAAGGTTCATCAGGGAGGCTGCCAATCTGCAACCTCCCGTAGTCCACAGATATCCCACTTGGGACTTGCACAGGGTACTACAGGCCCTCACATTGCCACCCTTTGAACCGTTGAGAACAGCCTATCTGCACTTCCTGACCTTTAGTCGCCTTTCTAGTAGCCATTACATTGGCCAGGCGCATCTCGGAATTGGCGGCCCTCTCAGTCTGAGAGGACCTTTGCGTTTTCCCCACGGACAGGGTTGTCCTGAGACTGGACCCCTCATTCATACCCAGAGTGAACTCCTGGTTCCACAGGGCCCAGGAACTCGTTCTACCTGACTTTTGTCCAAGACCTACACAGGCCTTGGAAAAGAAATGGCACACTTTAGATGTGAGGAGGTCCCTGAAAATTTACATCAAAAGGACATTGCCTTTTTGCAAGACAGAGTCCTTGTTTGTATCCTTTCAACTGTCTTCTTTAGGCTCCAGGGTCACTCCATCCACTTTGGGCAGATGGCTCAGAGCGTGCATCGCTAAGGCATATGAGAGTCAGGCCATGCAGGTGCCTAGGGGCATAACGGCACACTCAACCAGGAGTGCTGCCATGACAGCAGCATGGGCTACTCAGGCCCCATTGAGGATATTTGCAGGGCGGCCACTTGGGCGTCCCCTTCTCCATTTATTAGACACTACAGATTGGACGCCTTCGCGTCTGCGGAGGTGTCCTTTGGAAGGAGAGTGCTACAACGTGTTCATAGGGCTGGAGGTATCCCGGACCAAGTGAGTAACCTCCCTTAACGGAAACCAGCTTTGATATGTCCCACGCTTTGGACTCTCCCGCAACCAATCTGGAGAAGGAGCGTTGGTCTTACCTGAGACGTACCTTCTCTGACTGTTGCGGGAGAGTTCAAACCCGCCCTTAGGATCTCTTGGTCCTGGGTTTGAAGAGCGTTGAAATTACGCTGGAGAGACACTTCCTTACTCAGCTATGCCTTCATCGAATAACTGGGGCTAAAGAGGAAGCGGAAGGACATGGCTAAAAAAAAATCTGTCGACTCAGTCACTGCAGAAAGAACGAGTTAACCCACTCTTTGGACTCTCCCGCAACCGTCAGAGAAGGTGCGTCTCAGGTAAGACCAACGCTCCTTATATTGGGAAATAAGTTTAATTTCTGCTATAAAGAAAAGTAAAAACCTTCTGATTAAATTCAGATGTTATATTCATATTCTTTCCTCTCGCCTCCCCAATGTATTTCTGAAAGAAAACAAATATAAACAAGTGTGTGTGTGTGTGTGTGTGTGTGTGTGTGTGTGTGTGTGTGTGTGTGTAAAACTAGTAAGTATAAAGAAGTTCTATTCCTGCATAAGAGAGGCACAATGGCTCAGCAGTCAAAAATGCTGGAAAGCTGACAGTCCCAGTTTGAGACCTGAGCGCTGAGCTCCCATTACTTGCTCCAGCTTCTGCCCACCTAGCAGTTTGAAAGCATACAAATGCAAGTAGATAAATAGGTACCACTTTGGTGGGAAAGTAACAGTGTTCTGTGCACCTTGGCATATAGTCATGTTGGCCACATGACCAGAAAAATGCCTTTGGATATGTTGTGGCCCGCTGGCAACCCGTGCAGCTGGTTGCAGACTCTGACAGGTTAATCTCTGTTCCTGAAAAGAAGCAGGGTTGAGAAATCTGGCTAGTTCCTGTGTAATTGATTTAACAAGCAACAGGTACTGTGTTTGCTCTTTTGCTACATTCTAATGCTAATTGCATTCTTTGTAGTTAGGCAAAGTGTTTACACTTGAGCTTGCCTAGGGTGTGAGCTCTGGCAATGAGCCAGACAAGGCTTGTGTTTTAGTTTAAAAAGGATTTAAACTGTTGTGATTTAATTATTTGTATTGTGTTTGAATTTTTTCCTCCCTCATGGTTTCTTTTTCTATCTGGGGAGGGGTTTTTCCTTCACTGCTTTAGTGGTTCCTGGCACTGTCCTTTTGGGGTGTACTTCCAAGAGGCAGAATGCAAGCTTGGCACTGATTTTTTTACTGCCTTTCTGGGGGGCATGTGATCTTTCCTTAAATCTGGATGATTTCCTTAGGATATCTTGTGAGGTGAGCTAGACCAGCCGTGCTTGACAAACTTGAGAAGGCAGAGACTTGAACCTGGGTTCCCTATATAATTTGTTAATTTGTCTCTTTAGCTCAGCATTTTGTAGCCCAAATATGCCCACCTACTTTCTGGAGAGCTTAAATTACTTCTGTGCTAAAGGGTTTCACTTTATGAGCAAGAGTTGGCTGCTGATAGTTATCATTGCATTTTAACTATTTTATTTCCTCAAGGTGCTCTGGCACCCTGCCTTATTTGTAACTTGGGCTTGCAGATATTTCTAATCTAATGATTGGTATTTAGGGCAGCTTTTTGCAAGCAAAGAAGCTTTTTGTATTTTTGTACAGGTAATCCTTGACTTACAACAGTTCATTTAGTGACCATTCAGTTACAATGGCACTGAAAAAAGTGACTTATGACCGTTTTTCACACTTATGACCGTTGCAGCATCCCCACGGTCACGAGAGGCCGGGCGAGAAGCACCCCTCGACGTGAGTGACGTCGAGTTGGCCACGCTGACCCAGTCACATGACCACCCAGCCATGCCTACCCAGCTGATCATTAGTCAGTTCTGGTGTCACAGGCAGACAGTATCAAAAACAGGATAGGCAATATTTACAGCATCTAGCTCAAATTCATACAGACGGTGACTCTGTCACTCTTGTATAGCACCTACAGGATTGAGGGTTCAGTTCTGGATAGGTTCAGTTTGAAGAGACCAGACTGCAGGTAGTGTGAAAGATTTAAACTTGAGATCCTCACAGTAAAAGAGACAGACTCAAGCTAGATCAGATGCCCTGAATTTCAGCAACGTCCTGGTCTAAGAAGATCAACTTCCAGAATTCCCCAGCCAGCATGGCCATTGAGAGGAATCCTGGAACTGTAGTGATGTGAGGGGCACCCAGATTTGGGAAGCCATTCATCGGTAGGCAACCTATACCTTCTAAACATTTTGAAAAATAACTTCCACAAGCTAATCTGTTAAGGAAGAAAATAGGGAAGTAACTCTACAGTGTTTTCTAATTGGTAACACACACATAAAAAAAAATCTTTGCTGGAAGCTTTTTCTTGCCAATTTTATCCCCTTATGCTTCTGTTTGCCCACTCTGCCTTTCCTGCATGCTGAAAACAAGCAGGGCTGCATTTGTGCTTGACAGCACTGATGCTACTGAAACCAATTAGGAAATAGTGGCTCAGCTCTTTTCTGTGCCCTTAGCAGTGCTTAAAGCTGCAGAAATCATCAGGCAAAGCTTTTTATGGCATGCAGAGAAGCATTAGCACGTACAAGTAATGGTTGATCAAATTGCCCTTAAAGGTGTCCCTGTGGGCCAGCTGAAAAGGAAGCAGGGCTCCAGACCCAAGGAGAGAACGGAAGAAGGGAGGGCAAAGAGAGAAAGGATGCCATGCCTTTCTCATTTCTGAGTTCTTTGGGGGTATTTTAAAGATTCAGTGCAGAATACTAAAGTCTACCTTAGCAATTCAGTTATATTCCTAGTGTTACGCAGTCTGTTATATTCATGGGTTTCTGAAAAGTATTTTTCACTACCAAGGAAATGATTTTTTCAGTTTGGCACACAATCTGCCCATTTTTAGTGTTCTGATAAAACAATCAGGAAGCTTTCTCTATCTTGTAAACTGTATACAGGTAGTCCTTGACTTACAACTGTTCAGTTAGTGATGGTTTTTTCACACTTACATTTTTATTTACATTTATATTTATATACATGTATATTTATATACACATTTACATTTTTCACACTTACGATCATTGCAGCATGCCCATTGTCACGTGATCAAAATTTGGATGCTTGGCAACTGGTTCGTATTTTTAACAGTTGCAGTGTCCCGGGGTCATGTGAACATCTTTTGCGACCTTCTGATATGCAGTTAATGGGGAAGCCAGATTCACTTAACAACCAGATTATTAATTTAACAACTGGGCTGGGCTGATCCGCAGAGAGAGCAGGCAGGTGGCCGGTTGAGAAACCAGTGGGCTGCTTTGGAGCCACAAGCGCCGCGGAGCTGGCACAGGTGGAAGGCGGCCTTTTCTGCAGCATCCCCCTCACCTCTTTGGATCGCCCTGCAAAGGGGGGGGGTCTGCCTTTGCAGAAACGGGGCGGGCGCATGTGCAGAAGCCCCTCTCAGCGTCTACATTTCCAAGGGCTGCCCGCCCACCCACTGGCCGGGCCGGGCTGGACGCCGACCTCGGAAGGCAAGCAGCCGTGGGGGACCGCCAGGAAGGCTGCGTGGAAGGCTGCCAAGCATGGCAGGGCTGCGGGGAAGGGAGTAGGCCAGCCAGCTGTCGCTACCGGTATGGCGAACCACCTGCCGCCCCCCTTGCCCCTCTTAGCGTCCCCCTGCCGCCACCCTTGCCTCTTACCGCCCCCCAGGGGGCGGTACCACCCACTTTGGGAACCACTGCTTTAGATGTATGCTTGCTGTGAGAATTTGGGAGGGGCTGTTGCATGAGTGAGATATGTAGCCATAACAAATTCCTTTAGATTCTCAAAGTCATCCTTGTCCAGCACCTGCTCGGAAGCTGATGGGAGTAACGAAGAAGATTAGTTAACGTGAGGAACTTGTGGGTGTGGGAACAAGGGAATTGATCTTTCAACTGGGTGGAGAAACCCTCGTGGCTTCAGATTCGGGTTTCTCAGCCATGCCAAAATGGCTCTGTTAATAAATTGGAACTTTGAGGAAAGCATTGCCTCGGACTCTGATTTAATTTTAGATGCTATTTGGAACCCTGACAGAGCAACTAATTCATGAAGTTGGGCTAAGCTATTTTATGGATTATATAAGGAATACTGATGAGGAATATCCTTGATTGCACATGAGTTAACTACAGTGTTGCGGTTGTTATTCTTTATCTGATATGAAGGAAAGCTTTATTGTGTTCCAGTTCTTTGCATAGCCACCACTTGGCTTGATTATTTCATATGGTTTGAATGAACAGAAAAGCAAGGCTACCTGGAGGGTAAACAAATAGTTAGTCCTTGACTTACGACCACAATTGAGCCCAAACTTTCTGTTGCTAAGCAAGACACTTGTTAAGTGAATTTTGCCCCATTTTACGACCTTGCCAGTTGTTAAAGTGAATCACCGCAGTTGTTAAATTAGTAACAAGGTTGTTAAAGCAAATCCGGCTTCCCCGTTGATTTTGCTTGTCAGACGATCACAAAAGCTGATCACATGACCCCGGGACACTGCAACTGTCATAAATATGAGACAGTTGTCAAATGTCTGGATTTTAATCACGTGACCATGGAGATGCTGCAGTGGTCCTAAGTGTGAAAAACAGTCACTGGTCACTTTTTTCAGTGCTGTTGTAACTTCAAACGGTCACTTAACAAATGGTTGTAAGTCAAGGAATACCTGTATAGCCATAGAAATTCCTTCTGGTCCATCTCACCTGAGCTGCTCACTTTCCTGAAGATTCCAACTGCTTATCAGAGATAGTTTGGAGATAGTACACCCCAGCTGAGTTCCAGCCTCAGTCTAGCAACTTCAGCTTTGCTTTAAAAGGAGAAGTCTTTATCTGTATCTAGCAGCAGGAGTTGAGATAATCTGACTTTATAGGATTGTGAACCTGTCTCTCTCGCTCGTGAATTTATGTATAGAGAATGTCTGCAGTCTGCCTGAGAAGAAGTATCTGCTCTGTATTTCAGTATGGAGCATGACCTACCTAGACACAATATGAATATTTCTGATCACAGAAATCACTGCCATCTCAGAAGACATGGTCTGAACAAGTAAACGATCCTTTTTGGTGCAAATCTGTCATTGATAAAACTGCTGAGGTGGGAAATCTGAGAAAGGAGCATTGTGTTGAATAGTGTTCTTCCTTGTACTTTCTAAGCACTTCCTTCCTTTCTAAGCACCTTTACTCCTCATATATGGCAATTCCCTCTCTGGACCCAGCTTTGTATTCTGAATGTTCATAGTTATTAGAACGGTGATTTACTGAACTTGATTTACTCAGTTTTCCCAATTACATGGCTTTACCCAATTTGCATTATAAAGTGATCTCATAGATTTGGTAACTGCTGCACAAAGTTTGAATACTTAATTTGGGGTCCAATGCCTTATGTAAGCCCGACATTTATTTATGTGCACTATATGAATTTGTGTAGTCATTTTATTGATGTTTTCCAGCAGCTCCTTCCTTTCCTCAATTGGTAGAGTATATTCTACTTACGGAGAAGGGCTTTGTGAAGTAAGTAAGACTATATAGGCAGATAAGGAAGGAAAGTAATGGGTATGTATTCCCTTGAGATAGACAAGCCATTATACAAATGAAGGTAAGGGGAATAAGCAACAGTCACAACAAAGAGTGAGTTTGCAGTGTGATATGTGTACAGTATGTTCTCTCAATGCTAGCATGTAGTGGTAATCATTTATCTAGAGAGGGAGTTCTGTCCCCAAGACAGGACTGAACGCTGAAAAGAATATTTCCCAATGGCACCTGATTTTAAATATACTTGGAGAATGAGAGTAACATTGATCTCTAAGGAAAAACACTTCCCAAGATCTCATATCCAACACAATGCTTCTTCCTCCGCTTTCTATTTCAGTAGTTTTATCAATCCCAGTCTCCTCACTAAATGGATCTAGTCTACTTCCTATTTGGAGCACAGACTCCTGTTGAGATTGTGGTAGTTTCTGTGGATGTACTGTGGTAATTGACCAACACCAATAATTCTGATGCGCTAGATTTGTCATGATATACTAATGTGCATTCAAGGGGAAAAAAGGGATGCTAGGTGAAAATAATTGCTTAATCTTTTCTAGTGGATAATTCCATATGGTTATCCACTTCAATATCTGTTAATTTTCTAAAAGATAAGTCTTCTTTGAATCATGTTCAGTTCCGGGTGGCCTCATGAGCCCATGTAGTTTTCTTGGCAGCAAAATAGAATTGCTTTATTATTGCCTCCTTCCAGAATAGCCATCCAGAGAGCACCAGATTGGAAAAAGCTTGTCTGTGTTAAAGTAGATCAATGACATTTAATGAAATGTTGACATGGGGGTCTAGTGAGAATGCTGATAATTATACTGAAGTGGCTGCCGTTACAGCCAATGTTGGGCTTCTAAATTAAAAATCATCCTGCGTAATTAACATTTACTGTATTTTTGAAAAAGTCCTGTTACATATTGTGTTAATATTGCATATGTGAGTATATGCATAGCCCACATTATTAGTAACACTGCTACAAATCTATCACACCATTTAATTCTGCAACTGAACAGCCAGCCTTCTTGTCAGGTTCTCAGATCAGTTGGGTGACCCAAGAAGCCAGTACAGGTAGTCCTCGACTAACAAGTTACAACAGCACTGAAAAATGTGACTTATGACCGTTTTTCAGTTATGACCTTTGCAGCATCCCCATGATCAAAATTCAGATGCTTGGTAACTGAATCATATTTGTGACCATTGCTGCGTCCCAAGGTCATGTGATCCCCTTTTGTGACCTTCTCACAAGCAAAGTCAATGGGGAAGCCAGATTCACTTAATAATCGGGTTACTAACTTATCAACGGCAGTGATTCACTTAACAACTGTGGCAAGAAAGGTTGTAAAATGAGGCAAAACTCGCTTAATGAATGTCTCACTTAACAACAGAAATTTTGTGCTCAATTGTGGTCGTTAGTGAAGGACTACCTGTACTTCACTTAATTCACTTTCTTTATTGCAGCTTCATCTACCACAAGTCTCCATCAGAATACTATTTGCCAAGGTTGCGACAGAGCAAGAATTCATGACTGTAGCTTTCCTTTCTCAACATTACTGGCTCTTGGTACATAGCTAATCAAATTTGCAAAAAAAGCAGAGAAAGCATAAAAAAAAAAGTCTTCAGGGATGAAAAAGGTAAATGCAGTCATTTGATTTTCGCTACTTTTGATTCCATCACGATCAGATCTTCCCAGTGACATGCTGAATCTAAACAATAACTGCATTTTAAGTAGAGACTCTTAATATTCCAATTGCATTGATCAGGGTTGAAAGAAAATTACAATATTGACTAAATAAAGATAATCCTTTTTTTTTCAGCCATTGAGTTTCAATTGTATGTTTAATTTCCCGAGGCGTCTTATAACCTGAGCCCTCTAATAATAACACAGAAGCAGCTCTGCAATCGCATGAACTTATTATGGAGATTACTCGGTTCATGTTTATTCATAAACAATCCTATCACTACAATGTTCATTGTAGATCTGGCTCACAGTTGCTAGGCTACAAAGAACAGTCAAGATTTACATTTAATGGCATCCATAGAATTTTTACAATCCTTGCTAGGTTTGGTACTGGGTTCACACTTTGTATCAATCCATAACATGGTTTTGGCGGACTGTACGAAAACATAGATACTATGGTTTACAAACCATGTTTTATAATACATGCGCTGCATGACTCAAGCTAGAAACGCAGACATATTGTGCCCAGCTTCTTCTGGCATTCAGATAGCAGGGAGTAAGGTAGTCATAGAGGGCTCTGCCACTGTTTACTGAATATAATACCTCTGTGGCCATTGCGGGGTTCAGAATTTATACCAATGTGTATTATTTCTATGTAACTAAGCTTTGTGACTTTATTTTTATTTTTCTAGCACTACGGTACTTTTGTGCCTAATTTGATTTAACAATTATATTTTGGCACACAAAGAAGTTTTGTTTTTCTTTTCTTTTTTTTTAACATTCCTTTTGTTAACGGCAATTATTTTTCATTCCCAGCAAAGCTCATCTTATTCTCTAGTTTTCTTCTTAAGCTTTCAGCTATAGCTCTTAGACTGAAGTATTTTTCAGTTCAGTGCAGCTGGTAAAGTACATTAATTACTCTCTAGATTATTTTAGAGAATAGCGCTGAACTGGGATTGGTTGATCGGTTTTTGTTTGTTTGTTTCCTTGGCTGTCCATAATATTCTCAGGAATCCTCTAGCACTAGAGTTGTAAAGTGTCAAAACTCCTTATATTCTTCAAAGTCCAATTTTTACTTCCATAAATGTCAAAATTAATACCACTGCTTGCACTTAACAATTATTTGTAAGTATAGACACATCACAATATCTAAGTATCTTTTCCAAGGCCTTCATGACCGCTCTATCAAATAGTCGTGTATGGTATATTTCTTGATTTCTCAATTATCCAGCATGCATCAGCAGTAATATCTTGGTTACATTTTTGGGAGGAATGAATTGATGACACTGCTTTATATTATTTCTATCAATACAGTTTCCAAATGCCATGTAGTGGCAACCCTGTAATCAGAGAAATTTAGAAATTTCGATTTCAGCTCCTCAGTTAATAAGTTGTAAAAAATACATGGTCCTATTTTATCCCAGTTAATATACTATTGTACTAACTATTGGGAGTTCCTTGGGAGTTGGGCGGCATACAAATTTAATAAATAATAATAATAATCTGAAGGAAGGACTAGGGTTTTTTTCTCCAAATAATTTACATTTAATGTATAAAGTCAGCTAGGAGTATCGTAATGAAAGTAGAGATGCAAAACTTTATTCTCTGTTGACATTAATGTAAATCTAGAGTAAATTTTTCCCTGGCTTGCTGTTTTGTATAAGATATAAGTAAGACATTTTAATAGCCCTGAGCAGTTAGCTTATGTAAGAGGATTTTAAGACAGAATTAACTCAGTATTCTTGTTTTTAATACCTCTTAGGGGGTCTAAATGGGCAGATGAAAATAGAGCAAGTTTTATGTTCTCTGGTGTGGAGTATGTCTGAAAAAGAGAAAGTATTTAGAGTAGTTATAGGATTATGACGGTGTTTAAACTAACTGCTGGGGTTTTGAAGTGGAAACGCCTCAACAGTCACATTTATGTGACAGTTCCACCCTGGGAGTTAAATCTGCACTTTTCCAAAGAGTAGAGCAGATGTCACAGGCTCTTCAGACATAGATCATCAGACAAGCCATGATGAGTTGGTGAACGCAGCATGGAATCATGAGGAGCTAATGAATGTCTGACTTGTGCCAGGAAGTGTGACAGACAAATGGGTAAATACTGGATTTATGGGTGAATCCAGGACTGGGGAAAGCAAATAGTTTAATATATCAGTGTCTCTTTCACCAAATAACCTCTGTTTTACAGGTCAATCTACCCATTTTCTGATAAGACTTGTTGAAGTCCCAAGGATCAGTAAATACTATCAACCCTAAAGTTGCCATCTATGTTTGTTTATTGGCAATTCTGCCCTTGGTTTATCAGGCTTTCTAGGCCAGGAGTGGACAGCAAACATAATTGGGATCTGCCAGTCTGTCAGTGATCAGTTACCTTAAAACTTTATGGGCATAGAGATGTGAAATAATTTAATAATTATTGCTTGTCTCATTTTTATTCTGGCCTACAGCTATCCCTATAAATGGCTAAACATAAAAATTATAAAGTCAGACAATTTCTATTTTATTTGATTATTCTGTTGAAATATTTACACCTGCCTTTTTGTCCGTATGTTAGTATGATCAAAAGTACTTAGCAATAATAATATTAAAGCAAGACTAGAATAGATACACACCTCAGGGTAGAGTTAACTGATTAAATACTGTTTTTCCTGAAGTTTTGTCAAGTTCCTGACTGAATTAAATCATACCCATGAGGGAGTTATGCAAAATCCCTCCAAAAGGCCATGAAATTCAGACCAAGCACCCAGATATGAGTCAACTGATTTTTATTTGGGGGGGGTATGTAGGGCTAAGATTATTTTGAACTAAGATCCTAAAATTAGTTCTTTGCATTTAGTCCATAAATTATTAGGACCTAATGCAATATTGAAGTAATAATTTTAAGGGGCAACCAGAGGCCATTTGTACTTTCTGAACATTTCCCCATATATATATATATATTTCTATATATATATATATTCTATATATATATAGAAAAAAAAAACCTCTGGGAAAGGCAGAGATTTAAAGCTGTATCCAGAGAAAGTAGAGAGACAACCTTTGAGAGTTCCCTTCTCTGCTTCACCTTGAATGGCATTTTCTTTTAAGTAGACATCTGTAGGAGGGTCTATGGCAACTTGTTGCAGTCAACTCGCCGCGGCCAACTCACTGCGGCACAACTTGCCATGGCCAGCTCACCACGGGACAACTCGCCAGGGGACGAGTTATACTGATATCGAAGAAATAGTGGAATAGAATCATTAGAGAAAGGATGCCAAAATGAAATGTGAATGACAAAAATTAAAATATTTTTAAAATTATTTTAAATAATTAAACTGAATTGTTGAATTGTCAGGCAGCGAGTCGCCCCGTGGCAAGTTGGCCATTGCAAGTTATCCCGTGGTGAGTTGGCCATTGCAAGTTATCCCGTGGTGAGTTGGCCATTGCAAGTTATCCCGTGGTGAGTTGGCCATTGCGAATTGTGCCGCAGCGAGCCCATAAGCACGGGTTTCTGGGCTTCTTCTTGCTCTACTCCTTTATAAAACCTGGTCACACCAGTGGAGCCCCAATAGTAGTAGCAGAAGGAAGAAGGGACTGAGTAGGGACTGAGTGAGGGGAGAACCAGCACCGCTGATCCACTACTGCCAACTGATGCTCCTTAATAAAAAGCCCCTGCTGATTTTCTCTGATGAGTTGGGTCCCCTGGAATCAGAGTAAGAAAACAGAATTCTTGGAAGCCTTAGCAGTTCTGGGGCCCTCCTCAGAACTCAGGCTTGGCCCCTTTTTTCTCTTAAGCAGGGATTTCCAAACTTGGCAACTTTAAGACTTGTGGACTTCAACTCCCAGAATTCCTCAGCCAGCCATGCTGGTTGCCAAGTTTGGAGACCCCTGCTCTTGAGCTTCTCATAGAGGTCTGGTGTTGTGGCAGAGATGAAGACAAACACTGGTAGGTGTGATGGGATTTTATCTGACTTAGAGAAAGAGAATGCTGAGCCATTACAGAAAAGCTATTTGAGTCCTTGGAAAATAAAAGGATAAGAGTGAAGCTCAAGATAACTTTGCCTTGATTATATTTGTTATGAGTTGAAGAGGAGGGCCTTGATCCGGTTTTCGAAATGCTGATACAATACTGCATTAAAGTACATTCTGAGACTCCTAGACACTCTTTTCTGATCTTAAACCTGTCTCAAAGGACTGGCAGTATAGGACAGTCCTCCCTGCCTGCCCAAGCTGCAGCTTGGAGGGGCACCCTGTTTGGCTTCACTGGAAGGTAGATTAAATATCATATACGCAACAGGAGTTTCTTACAGAATGAAGCAGGGAAAAACAAATAACTGGGTTCCCTTCCTTTTGCTCTTATGTTTGTCATTGGTATTGTGCCAGTATGACAAATTAAGGTAGTTGTAGCCTAGAAGAAGCTAATCAGATTTTTTTGAAAATAAATTAGGAAAGCTCCTGCCCATGATTGGTTATTCCCTGGACAAAAAGCATGTACCAATTCCTTGGCTGTTCCTTTTTCTTTCTAGTGTTCTTTTTCCAACAGGTCAAAGGCAGAAGGAGAAATGAACCTATGAGTTCATTCAAAGGGGAAGAAAGCCTTTCTCTTACTGTAATAATTACTGGTTGGGGGTAGAAGTTCTACCACCACCCCTTCCTATTTGGTTTCTAAATATTCTTCACGTGAGGAGCAATTGTTGCTGAAATAGTTCAGGTGGACAGGTGAACTGCTCGCTACATTTCAAAATCTTTTAAAATTTTGTAATCTTTCCTAGTTTGCTTCTCTTCAGATGTGTCGAAATGTCTGTTATCTCCAGCTAACGAGGATCAGGAATAGGGGGTTTAATAGTCCTTTATGGAATAAACAGATGAACTACATATAGTATAGTACAGGGATCCCGAACTCCCAGTCCGTGAACTGGCACGCCAGAAACTGGACCGCGCAAACAAGCGAAGTCCCATCCACAGGATGCAGGCAGCACACAAAACTACGCCTCCTCCGGTCCGTGGAAAAACGTCTCTCCATGGAACTAGTCCCTGTGCCCAAAAGGTTGGGGGTCACTGGTTCATCAGTTAATGCAGAAGCATAAATCCATGGGCAGATCTCCAGTGCTGTAGGAGTCCTGCTGGCTGAGGATGATAGAAATTGTAATCCTAAACCTCTGGAAGGCATAGAAATAGAGATCGCTAATTGAAACGTAAGCTGAAACCATAGAGCAGGGATCCCCAAACTTGGCAACTTTAAGACTTGTGGACTTCAACATAGCTGGCTGGAGAATTCTGGGAGTTGAAGTCCACAAGTCTTAAAGTTGCCAAGTTTGAAGACCTCTGCCATAGAGTGCAGGCTAAGGTGAGAAATGTTGCAAATGTTAATTTTGTTTGCCAGTATAAATAGAGTGGATTTTTTTTTCACTGAAAAGTGTGTTTTGATTCCTCACTGAACGTACACAACAGATTGTTGCATGGGTGGCTATTTGGGACAGCCAAAGGGACAAAGATGACCTGCAACATAAAAAGATTTGCTGTTCCTCCATGTTGTCTAAACATATTCAATACCACAAATGGGGCCTCAACATCAGTCAGACCACCCAGAAGAAGACAGTAAATTATAGGTTGGGTGTTGGCTTAGAATTGACTTAATGTTTCTTTGGATTAAATTTTGAACAGCCTTCTCTTGTACTAGTAATAAAATTAAATGACCTGCAGAGAAAATTACCTGGTTTCATCTAGCAGTTTTTATTTAGCTACCAGCCTCTTCTCTCCCTTCCTGAGCAGTATATTATTTTTTTTTTAAAAAGGATTTTGTTGAAATGTTTGGAAAGAGTTAAGGGGCTGCTTGTTTCAGTGAAATTTCAGTTGAACCACCTCCTCAAAAGTATATTTGTGAATCGAAGGAGGGTTCTCTTCAGAACTCCAGGCAGAATCAGGAGGCCTTGAGCTACTCTATAGCCTTTTGAAGTGCTTTGCAAATTCAACAGCTTCTGGGACTCTAGCAGACACTTCTCTTCCATTTATGGAAAAACTCTGGTGGGGTTTGAGTGCTGTGGTAGACTCTGACAGTGATATGAGTACCGATAGCTGGCCAATAAGATTTTATCACACTATTAAATCCTACTATCAGAGCTCTTTGAGGGTGGAAGTACTCGTGCATGCTATTCTATTTCTGCTCATTCCAATTTTTCTCTTTATGCAGGGATTTGTTTGCTTTACAGCTTATTTCAGATAAGGGAGAAGAGAAGGATCTGTTTCTTTTGCTCTGACTTGCTGCTTGTTTGTTGTGGGACACAATCATGTTTCCTCAAATCCACATTTTATTAAAATGCTTGTTTGTATGACCCAATTCCCTGAAAGTCTATGTCTTTCATATTTCAGTGTTTCAATCTTTTTCATTTCCCTCCCACGACAGAACATGGAATAATAGAGTTGGAAGGGACCTTGTAGGTCTTCTAGTCCAACCCCCTGGCTCAAGTAGGAGACCCTACACCATTTCAGACAAATGGTTGTCCAGACTCTTTTTGAAAGCCTCCAGTGATGGAGCACCCACAACTTCTGAAGGAAAGCTGTTCCATTGATTGATTGTTCTCACTGTTAGGAATTTTCTCCTTAGTTCTAGGTTGCTTCTCTCCTTGGTTAGTTTCCAACCATTATTTCTTGTCTTGTGCCCTTACCACTCCCTCACTCCCACGATTTTAAAATTCCCTGTTATCTGCTTGTTTTGAATAAATGGATCTCAAAGTGTTTGAAATTTGAAATCATGCTAAAATGCCACCTGCATTTAATATCATGATAGTCTCTGCAAGGTAATAGCTACACATGCATGCCTCTGAGAATTACTTTAATCTCATTAGTTCAGCAAACTATTTTACTAGGTCAATTATATATGAATAAATATGAACTGTGGTGTGATCAGGGAGCAGACGGAAGCAAGGGAGCTGAAATAGAGATGAGCTTTGGACACTACCCCAATGGTCTGTGGTTTGCTCTTCTCTATTCATGCATTAGCTGACAGTGTACACAGAGGCACTTTGTGTCCCACCTGCAACAAAGGAGAGATCCAAAGGCAGCAGCAGGGCAACCTCTTCTGTCCCATTAGCAGCAGGGGCCACAAGTCCTGTGGTATAGAGTTTAGGGGTTTTTTTTTATCCCACCTTTATTTTTATAAATAATTCAAGGCAGCGAACATATCTAATACCCCTTCCTCCTCCTATTTTACACACAACAATTCTGCGAAGTGAATTGGGCTGAGAATGATTGGCCGTCACCCAGCCACGTTTCATGCCTAACACGGACTAGAAGTCAGTCTCCTGGTTTCTAGCCTAGCGCCTTCATCTATAGACCGAACTGGCTCTCTAGAGCAGTTTTCAAAGTTTACAGGCCAGTTTAAAAAAATAATAATCCCAGAACACATAATCTAGAGCCAGAACTCTGGTGACAGAAAATTGGCTGCATTTGAGGGGGGGGGGTTTATTTGTTTGTTTTTTGGGGTCCCTATTCTCTCACAAAACCCCATCAAGTTCTCACAGAACCCTGGACTTCCTCAGAACATTGTTTACAAAACCCTGGCATAGAGGAAGGCAAGAGAACTTTTCGCTAGGGAGGAAGATGTTGCAGAGATGGAGGTAAAACACTTGGCCCATCTTCTTCATCCCCCCTTCCTTTTGCCTTTGATGGGCAACAATGCTCCTTCTTCCACTTACCCTAAGGTTTACAGGTACAGTGGAGTTTGTAGAGATGGAACCATAATCTATATCCTTATGTAAGAAGTATGCAGTCAGTGTTTCATAGAATCTCTTCTAGGAGGCAGTATGTGAAGCTTTCAGCTAGTGCAAAATGAGGGGACATCTTCAGCTTCCTCGAACCCTCCTGGCCTTCATGAAGCACTAAAACTTTGGCTTTCCCATCAAATGTAGGACCCTGATAGTGTTATGGCTTGTTTGAGTGGTCTTGAGTTTTCTTCACTATTTTTATCTTTTTTGTTTTTTAACGCTGCTTGTTTTTATTGTTTTAATTGCAAACTGTCCAGAGTCATGTACAGGTACAATTGAGCTCAAAATTTCTGTTGCTACGTGAGACAGTGGTTAAGTGAATTTTGCCCCATGTTATGACCTTTCTTGCCACAGTTGTTAAGTGAATCCCTGCAGTTGTTAAGTTAGTAACACGGCTGTTAAGTGAATCTGGCTTCCCCATTGACTTTGCTTGTCAGAAGGTCGCAAAAGGTAATAACATGACCGCAGGATACTGCAATTGTCATAAATATAAGTCAGTTGCCAAGCGTCTGATTTTTTTAATCACATGACCATGGGGATGTTGCAAAGGTTGTAAGTATGAAAAATGGCCATAAGTCACTTTTTTCAGTGCCATTGTAAGTTCAAACGGTCACTAAGTGAACTGTTGTACGTTGAGGACTATCTGTAGTGCCTTGCAGCCTTTCCCTCAGGTGCCTTGGAGAGAAAATACTGGGAGAAGAAGACAGGCCATCAACAGATATTTCTGTACTCAGGATGGGTACATCACATCACATGTGAGTTGAGGCATGTCATAGACCACATATTGGACAGATGTCAGCCCTTCAAAGTAAATCAGACTAGGAAGTCAATGTGATGTCAGTATTATGTGTTTCCCCCCCCCTCCTCACTTAATCTTCATGTGAACTAAGGAGGGGACTATCTGAGACATGTTACACTCTTGGCATGAGTTCAGGCCCCTTTTATCTGATTGTTGCCTTGCCCTTCCCTCTGGTAGCCACAGGAAAGATGAAGCCCCAAGCCACATTATATAGCCTTGCTGCCACGCTTCCTACTGTCCCACAAGGTCATCCCCTGCCCCCCTCTACAGTGGGTGGCTTACAGGGCGGACAACCTTATCTGTGGCTTCATATTGGCAAAAAATCACAACGTTGGGAGTTTATGCTACCCTGCGTTTACATGATACCGAGATTGATAATTGGATCTCTTTCTGGGTCAAGCTGTGCTTGCCAAATTTTTCAAAAGGCACGTGTAGCCTGGCAACGCAAAATACAAGTGGTTAGAATATGAAAGTGGTGTTATATTAGTTTAAATATTGGTTTCAAAATCCCTGAGTAATGTATCTTTCCCAAGGAGTCATGCTCAATTTTTTGCCTGTTCATACAAATAATTTTTGTCAACCGGGTCTTGTTTCTTTGGCCCAAGACAGGTTTAAAACTGAAGTCAATATTGACTGGATAAGCAGGCACACATTCCTAATGGTAGGCTTTCCCAAAGTACATAGTGTGGCTAGGAATCAGATATATGAATAAGCAAGTGTTTCCAAAGGGGAGATCACTGCTGTTTGTTAATTGCTTTATTGATAAGCAGTCTTGTCCCCCTCCCTATCTGCAACTCTGCAAATAGAGTGGCAGCAAGGCTAATGAGGCTTTGGACTTCATCCACTTTCTCAGTTCTCTCTCTCTTTTTTTTTTTTTCCCTCATGTGACCGGCCATAATCGCTCACTCTTTGGTGAATAGAATGTTACCTTTCTTCTGCTGGTCTTGCAAAACCCCCTTGGGAAATTCCATTTAGTTTTCAAGCGACTAGTCCGGTATGCAATCTTGATCAAAACGTATTTCACATTCTGCACAATTCTGCGTCTCAAGGGAATGAAGGGATGCCAGACTAACTCTGATGGGTTGCTTGATACATTTACTGTTCTGAAGAATAATTAAATAATTAACATTTCTTAAAATTAAAAAAAGTGATTATTTTTAAATCAAAAGATGATTTTAAAAGAATAGTTAAATAATTACAATATAATTTAAATTATATTTCTAGTTAATTAAAATAATTAATTTAATTAAGAATACCTGGGGTCTACCTGTCTATGGCATTATTTATCACTATCCCAGTGTTTCTGCTCCTTCTGCTGTCTAAGTAAAGTGCAGTGCTGATAGAACTTGCATACCTGCCTTTTATCAGTGTTGAGAAAGGAGGGACTAAGTTTTATGTCACCTCCCAAAATCTAGTACCCAGAGGAACAAGGCAAGGACAAATAAATGCTCATTGTTAGAGGCTTGCCAAATAAGTGGAAAAGTTAGAGCTTACTTTTTAAAGCAATTCTGAACATTTGTACTCTTAGGTTGGAAAAGGACACTTTCCACATTAGTTCTGCCAACTTCTCTGTAGGGAATTTATTAGACCATCCAGAGGCTGTTATTCTTCTTTCAGCCCTGATTTCTCTATCATAAAAGACATAGGAAAATTTTATCATTGACCATAATATAATAGAAACTAAAAAGTACTATATGCAGAGAACATTAAAAAAAAATTGTGGTAAAGTCTTTGAAAGGTATCCAGCTAAAATATAACATGATTAATGTCTCCTATTGTGTAGTGGGCTTCAGTAGGCAAGACCCAGACCAGCATAGCTACAACAGCATTTATTGACTCAAACTGGAACTGAGGAACAACAGGCAAATGCCTGTAATTTATACTCTAGGCCCACAGGGCCTTTACCAATCATAGTACTTAAAAAAGCCCGCCCAAATATGAATGTATCAAGTTTCCCTCCAAAACAGTTGGAGTTAACAGTTAGGGTCATGTAAAGGTTAGCTTCACTTTAGCAGGGCTTAACACAACTATATATATTCAATACATAACATCACCAAAAGGGTCTGCCTCTTCCCCTATTTCCATCCCGCCCCACCCAAAAAAATCAAGCATTTTGTTATTTCATTATTCCTTATGGGTATAACTTTAAAAAAAATTAGATCCCTTCTTAAATCTGTTTGCCCTCAAATCATGCCTGTTCAGATCCCCAGTTCAGACAGGATTGTGGCTGGTTCACACAGACCTAGAAAGGCTTGCTAGTACTTACACCTACTTTGCTGAGCTATGAGAGGTTAGAGGAGAATTTTGGTGGTTTAGTTTCTTCTAGATGGGCAAGAGCATTTAACAACTTAAAGTCTTTTTTAAAAAAACTAGTACAGGTAGTCCTCAACTTGTGACCACAATTGAGGCCAAAATTTACAATCCTAAGAAGAAAATTGTTGAGTAAGTTTTGTCCATTTTACAACCTTTTTTGCCAGAATTGTTAAGTGAATCACTGCAGTTATTAAGTTAGTAACATGGTTATTAAGTGAAACTGGATTCCCCATTGATTTTACTTATCAGAAGATCACAAAACGCCATTGTAACTTCAAATAGTCACTGAACGAATGGTTTTAAGTCAAGGACTACCTGTATTTTATTTTTTTATGTACCAATTGGCACCCTTCCAATATCTAAGGGGCTGCCACAAAGAAGAGGGGGGGTCAACCTATTCTCCAAAGCACCTGAAAGCAGGCCCAGAAGCAGTAGATAGAAACTAATCAAGGAGAGAACCAACCTAGAAACTAAGGAGAAACAACTTGCCTCCAGAAGTTGTGGATGCTCCAACACTGGAGGTTTTTAAGAAGAGATTGGACAACCATTTGCCTGAAATGGTATAAGCTTTCCTGCTTGAGCAGGGGGTTGGACTAGAAGACCTCCAAGGTCCCTTCCAACTCTGTTATTCTGACAACACTTAGTGGAGACAAATATTGTTTCAGGCGATGGAATATCTGCTAAACCTGTGTCAGAACCCAGGTGAGGATGTTGCATCTGATCAATGCTTCACTTAATTCACAATTGCCCCCTATTTTTTAATCTGAATTTGTTTTTTAATTCATATTACATATTGGCTCCAAACTGCAGATGGGCTAACTATTTGATTGCACGGTTTCATTTGTTAGTTTGCCTTTTTTTGCTTTGTTCACTCTTGTTTTTCATATCTCAATGCAGCTTTTTTATCCTAATTTGGATGGCTTTGAAGAATTGTCCCTTAAAGCATGCTTGTTTTAAAAAATGCATAATTTAGCTTCAGTGTGCATAATGTTGCCTAGCAATGGGCTAAGAGAACAACCAGGATTGTATTCACAGATCATCCTGATTGTTCCCAATCCTTTATGGTACAGTTATATTCTGTGCATAAGGTTATTGCCAAAATGTCACCTCAGTGAGAACTCTTTGCTTCCCCCATCTCCTAACATGTAGAATCCACCTACTCTGGGTGATATTACCATCTCATTGTGGATTTCTTCACTTAAAAACAGTATTTCACTAAGTGCCAGGTAGGGGTGTGGGAGGGGAAGTCACAATTTTGGAGAAGTGCTCTTTCATATTTGTAGGAAAACCCTACAAAGAAAGGGGGCATACGATTTTTCTAAGTTAAAGCCTATATTTCTTAGGAAATATTCTCTTCCAGGCTCAATAACAATATTGAGAAAGCAGAATCTGTTATGGGAGAACGACATTCTCCCTCCCCCCCTTTTTTTCCTGACCTACCTTTTATTCTTTTTCTGACACTTTCTTTACGTCCCCACTCTCCCAAGAGAAAAAAAACAGATTGCTCCTATCACAGATGTGAACAAAAGCCATTTGCAAAAGGCTTTGGAAAGTAGGTCAAGGACTACAAGTTGCTCGTTCTAACAATAGATGCAGGTTTTTATGAAGTTTTTTTTATAAAAAAAACAAAACTATAAAATGTGCATACATATCAGACATTTCTTTCAACAGACGTACCATTTTTGGAAGATTTCCCTATGATGATGCCAGGGGTGGGTTCCTTCCGGTTCGGTCGATGCTGGTCCGTGGGCGCCGCCATCTTTTTTTTGGGAATTTTTTGTGAATTTTTTACTGTTTGGAAGGTTTTTCCTGTTCTGCTGCTTGAAAAAGGGCCCTCCCGCCCGCCCCTGGGTTTATACTGACCTTTATTCCTTCGCCCGAAGCACAGCTGATCAGCTCCTCAGCTGTGTTTCGGGCTGATTGCAGCTACTGAGCATGTGCGGAAGCAAAATTGCGTGAGGGAACGCGCGTGCGCGTGCGAGCGGAGCGAAACGTCGTGATGCGAACCGGTGGGGAAGGTAAGTGGAACCCACCCCTGGATGATACATGTCTAGGTATTTAGTTTTTAAGAGTATCCATTTCATGAGTGGTTTCCCATTACGGTTTCCATTACTTGTACACCACCTGAAGAACTGCATAGCAAAATTCAGAGTTCCAATGTAACTGTTGATTTATAAAATGCTAGATAGCAATATGTTAAAATCCTCCTAATCACTGTAAATGCCTATGAGAATAAAAATGCATTTGCCTGACTCAAATAAAGTTGTGTTCAAGCATACCCCACTGGAAACAGTATTTCAGAGAAAACTCAGAAGGCTAAATCCTGGCCAGCTATTGACTGCATCTCAGCATAGAGAGGCATCCTGAGGAACTCCTTCAGATATGACTTCAGAGTAGGGATGTGCAGGAACTCTAACATGGACTTGGTAGTGTCCAAAATTACTGGGCTTCAGTTCTCAAAATGATATGGCAGCATCACCAGGCTGTTCAGAGATATGAGGCCCCAAATCCAGAGCGCCCAGCAGAGGATCAGCTTTTTAAAAGTACATTCTGAAGTTCTACAGGTGATTTTTTCCCCCCATCTTTTTCTGCTATAGAAATATAAAATACCTGCCCATACAAGTGAAAATGCTTGTTGATATTACAGTCAATTTAGTGGAAAATGATTAACCTATCGCTTATCATCTGTTGGCACCTCTTGAGCAGTGGTTGCAGAGGTCAGATTGTCTGTGTTCCTTTCCCCTCCATAGGTCTTTCCTTTGAATTACTAGACCAAAAAAACAATTTAGCTGCTGTTCCATGTCACCGACCTGTTAAAAGAAAGATTACTTTTGGCATCTTAGAAAATCATCTTTTTTCCCAAGGCAGCTCCTTTTGTTCCAGAGAAAACATTGCCAAATATTTAGTTTGGATAATGAATCCACAAATGTCTCTTTGACGATAGGATTTTTTTTTCCTGTGTGTCCTGAGAGGTTTCTGAGTTCTATGGTTCAGTCTTACTAATTTTATTGTAAAGCCAGAGTGCTGTTGCTAAGAGTTTGCTCTGGGAATTATGCATCAGTGAGGCCCGTTTCACAGCAAGGGAAGGAGATAAAGGCCCTTCATTTCCCTGACTGAAAGCAAATGGAGAAAGATTGTGAACCTGCTTGCTTTCACTATCTTTTGGTTTATGGGAGAGGCAAGAATAGCAAAGGGCAAAGCAGAGGAGATAACCATGGTTTGTTCTAAAGCAGGGGTGTCAAACTCGATTTCATTGAGGGCCGCATCAGGGTTGTGTTTGACCTGGAGGGGTGAAATGGTGGGCGTGGCCAGCTCAACTTCACTCATGTCGAGGGCGCTTGTGACCCGAGCGCTCTGCCAGTGAAAACGGGTTCCCGAGCTCCATTTCCAGCTGCGATGGCCTCCTGCAACCCCCTGCCAGCGAAAACAGAGCTCAGGGGCTCCATTTTCGCTGGCAGAAGCACCGCAGGCTGGTCCTTCGCTGTTTCCAGAGTGGCCCCATGGGCCAGATTTAAGCACCCCGCAGGCCAGATCCAGCCCCCGGGCCTTGAGTTTCACACCCCTGTTCTAAAGTAATAGGAATCACAAACTCAGTCTAAAATGTACTGGGTCTGATGCAAGGGAGAACACCATATCCAAATATGGCTTTTTGTTCTTCTTCTTTTACACTCAGGCTCACCATCCGCTAACCAAGGAGGAACACTCTTAGTTTTACTCTCTCCTCTCAAGCTGTTCCAAACAAATAGAAGGCAAGCTGTGTTCGAGTGGGAAAAAAAGCAACTTTCATATGTATGAAAATGAAGTAACTGCAAATGCACGAGAGAGCCAGAGTCCTGATTCCATGGAAAAATAAATTACAGTTTCCTTAATTATTTTATTTTATTTACTTTTCATCTGGGAAAACTAGTAGAGCAAATAACATAAGAAAAAGTTATTTGGACCAACAGTTTATCAAATTATATAAAACTGAGAATGAATTCTGCTGTTGCAACAAGGCATATTGAGAGAACATCAGAAGCCCAGTTTTTAGTTGAAATAAATTAATGTGTGCTTGCTTGGCTTATTTAGGTGTCAGAAAAACTTCTTTCTATATCATTCCCTGTCCAAACCAGGGGTGGGTTCTAACTTACCTCGCCGCCGGTTTGCTTCCTCCCACGCCGCGCAGTGTCGAAAACCCAGCTTCTGCGCTTGCGCAGAAGCAAAAACCAGCTTCTGCGCATGTGTAGAAGCCAAAAACAAAATGGCACCGCCTATGGTGCCACCTAGAGAGCTGGTTCGTGGGCGTGGCCAACCGGCAATCGCTCCCAGTTCGGCGAACGGGGGGAAATTCCCACTACCGGTTCTAAAGAACCGGTCCGAACCGGGAGCAACCCACCTCTGGTCCAAACCCTTTATATACGCATCAGAGATTTGATTGCTCAATTTGGGGTGCGTTTTTTTTTAAAATACTCCTCAAGTCATCAAAATACTTGCTCAGAGAATGATATAATTGCTATATGTTATGGTTAGGGTTAAAATTCATTTACTCTCTTTGCTCATTCTTCTTTCATTCCCAATGACAAGGGGAGTTTTTACTTTTAAGTTACCAGTTAAATTACCAGCGTAGAAGATGACTATATGTTTACAGGGTGGTTTAGAAGGAGCTTGATTTTAACTTGTTCTGAATAATTTAAATTAACCACCTTTTAAAAATTTAAGATAGCCTGGAAAGGCCTGGTTTCTTGAAAACAGTAGTGAAATTTTTTGCCTTGAGAAAGGCCTGCATAAGCATGAAACAGACACATTTATTTTCATATCAGAAAATGGTGGCTTCTCATCATGCCGAACCAAATCTTTGTAATTGTTTAAACTCTGGATTCAAACATATATGTTTCTTAGAGTGCATATACAAAGAAGGTTGAATGTGTCACAACTCAGACATGGTATTTAGTTTGTTAACTACCAGTAAAAACATATCTGATGAAATAGACGCAGAAAACAGCTTCCACATTCTTTGAGTTATTCCATATCATTTTTGGGATCTGTATTTCTGTACCTAAGAAACTTTGATTTCTATGCAGTTTATAATGCCATATATTGTATCTACAGGAGTCATTCACATGACCCAACCGAAATATGTTCTGTAGTAAACCATTGTGGGAGGCATGGTAAACTGAAGATGTCTTTGCAAAAGTGGAGTTGACAACTGCAACAAAGGAATTGGAGTGTAGACCGATTCTTTGGAACTTCTCTTGATAAGGATTGGATAAGAGTTCGCCCACATGTGCTCTGGACAGCTGCTCCTTGTGAGGAGAATGTGAGTCAGTGGTCTGCTGCAGGCTTGAGCGCTGGGAGACAATGGGATTCACCATCTTGTTCCCAACCCTGGCGGAGCCTTTTGAAGGATACCAGGTTCACAAATCTCTTTTCTAGTCGTTTTTGGAAATTGCCTATTAACCATTTTAACGCTATTAGAAAACTTTGGAACAACAAGATTGAAAAGTGGCCAGGTGAGCTTCAAAAATAAATGTAAAATTAACAAAAACTTAACAACTTACAAGAATTTGAAATAAACAACTTAAAAGAATTTGAAATAAAGCTAAATAAGATTTTGATTTAAGAAAGTTACAAATGGATTAAGGGTGCAATTAAATTTGAAATACTGACTTTTACAGTAGGATTTCCACTGGTGGGACAATGGCAGAGAAGGCTTTCTTACTGGACTCTGCCAGTCAAAATTCTTTAATTGACAGGGTTTGTAGCATACCTTCTGTGTCTAACCAGGTGGGCTGATGTAATGATAGTTCTGCAGATAACCTGACCCCATGCCATGTATTGCTTTAAAGGTCATAACCAATACCTTGAATTGGACCTGGAAGCAAACCAGCATGCAGTGTAGCTCACACAGAGATGTTACATGCACTGATCTTGGGGTGCCAAAAATTGCACGCATGGCTTTCTGTATCAGCTGAATGCGGGTTTTATTCTTTCAGGAAAACTGATGGTGTTTCTCAAACATGATTCTCAGGTTAACAGCTCGGAACGGATTCTTTGAAGAAATTGTAACAAAGAACTGGTGGAGAAATTGTTTGAATTTAGCAGACTATAAATGCTTTAATACATATATACATACGTTCTTTCCCATCTATTTTTATTTTCAGATGTGCAAGGTGTTATTTGTGGCATTTATAACTGTTCCTCTTATAAATTAATCATTTATTGATACACAGTGCTGTCACTTCAGGATTACAAATTGCTTTTGATGTCAAACTAATCCTTTGGCTAATCCAATTTTCATTTTGCTTTTGTTTGAAAGAAACCTGTGAGTATTGCTAATTGATATTAATAGTGAGTATAAATACCATAATATATATATAATAATGCACACACACACACACACACACACACACACACACACACACAGACACACACATCCTCACATTGGAGGTATGAACACACACACACACACATCTTTACATTGTAGGTATGAATAGAAGCCAAGAGCAGCTTCCTTGCTTCATATAAGAGTAAGTTATTAGTATTAGAAAATACCTTAAAATAATTAGGGTTACAAATGTTGGGGGTAGGTCCCATTGGTAACCAAAGCACTTTAGTAATAAAGAGATCATGATTTGATATTTGTGCTGGGGTTCTTGAAATGTAATAGCTATAAAGGAGCAAGACTATTCCAGTAATAGTATCTTCCATATGAAATGGAACTCTCTGTTTTGGGATAATTCACAGATCATTTCCTAGTCTAGTTGTTAATTTTTGTTCTGTGGAGACCAACAAAATAACATGTTTGCTGCTGCTAGCTACTTTGTTAATTGTGATATTGTTGTTTTAATCATTCTTAATGTTAATTGACTTGTCTTGCTGATGGTACAATAAACAGCCCATTTATTGTAATTTTTATGAACTACCTTAAGGGCCTTTTTTGTTTTTTGAAAGGCTGAATTGATGGGTTTTTCTCATTTATTAATCCTTTTTTTGGATTGCTGATTTTATTATTATAAAACCATTGTTTTACTTTCTAAATATGCTGTTAGCCATTCAGGGAAATAAAAGACAAACAGTTAGTGGTTGGTGGTCAGTAAACAGCTGGACAATTCAGTTACTTCAGTTCTTACCATTACTCTTAATTGGATTGCATTCTCCCCCCCCCCGCCCCCCCAGATTTGCTCCATGCGTTGGAGGTTCTCCTGGACTCACAGTTCTTGCTTAAGGATGGATGATGTGGCCAGAGGAGCCTTCATTCATCACCAACAGATATATACCAGTTACAACCCTATCTGAATAAAATAAAAAAAAAAACTTGATCCCCATGTACCATAGCTGGACTGCTGTAACACGCTCTTTGGAAGGCTGCCTTTGGAGATGACTCAGAAGCTACAACTGTGGTGCAGAAGCTGGTGACCAGAGGGTTTATGGTCCGAATTGATTCTGCAGAATAACATTGATTTTAAGTTGCTACACAGACTACCAGTAGGCTTTTATGTCCACTTCAAAGAGCTGGTTATTGTCTTCTAAGCCAAATACACTGCAGCACTGGGATCTATCAGGAACTATATTGACAAGATTAAATCTGCCCACCTGCTCTCTTGCTTTTTCTCATGAGAATACACGGAAGCTGGGTTGCGCAGCAGACCATTGTAGCAGTTGCCAGCACACTATGAAATATGGCAGCCCCATGCATCTTTGTAGTTTACAAGACTGTGAAGGGCCACCAATACGCTCTTTGGCCCTGTCCCAAAGTGGATGAGCCTTAAATTCAGGAACAGTTATTACTATTGTTATGAACACAGGTTCATGTTCTACCTTTCTTGTCTTCTTCATTGGTTGCTGCTTTGGGGAAAAGGGAATGGAAAAACAAGAGCCGCACAATTTTTTTTTACTTTCACTGGTACATTTTTAAATGGAGGAAATGTGACTAAAGTGTTGGTTTTTGCCACGGCCACCAGTATGCGTTTCCCCTGATGCTTCATTCTGGCCTAAGGCGGAAAAGAAATTTGCTTGACATTAACCTTCCACCTGTCTCAGCTTATTATAATTTCCCTTTTCTTTCCTTTTGACTGGTTAACCTCTTGTGCTCCTGCTTCCCTTCCCCGAGGAAATAAAACATTTAAGCTTGGTCTTCCTGGTTCACATTTCCCAACTTTGCTCTCTCCCCCCCACACCCCCTAGTATTAAAACAGTAGCCTCTGTCACATTCTCTGTAGTTCATGAACTTGCCAGAGGTGAACCCTGAGCAAATTGGACAAGATGGGAGCTTGGCTAATGAATTCATGATGAATGTTCTATCTGCACTGGCTTATTTAAAGATCCAAACCCCTAGTCACTAAAATCATGCTGTTTGCCTCTTAAGGCAAAGATAAATAACATGATCTTTGCAAGGCCAACTACAGTAAAGCAGTGCAGGTCAGTAGAATGTGGGCGATACAGAAACAGGCTCAGCTACATTTTGTTCAGGGAAAAACAAGAACTACATTTGAAAAAGAAATGATTCTGTGTTTGATTAACAGTTTAACAAAAATGCAAAGTAAAATCACTTTTAAAAAAACCTTTCTATCTTTCCCGCTCTCTTACTTTTTCCCATTTTACATATTAGAATTTAATGTCTGATAACTTTGTTGATCTAGTGTTTTTCTTTCCCCCCCCCCCCCTTTCTTTTTAATCAGCCTCAAACAGCTTTGGACCCTAACCTTGAGGGGTGTGATGAGAAATGGCTTTGGGAGACAATACACAACGAAGTTACTCTATCATCCCATGTTTCATCTTCGTTGAGGTGAGCTTTTCGACAACTTGTAATAGGAAACAAAGATACGATAGACAATAGGTGTACAATATTTTTTTTTACTACTTATATGAGAAACTAGGGTGAACTCATCACGACAAATTGGTTCAGATGAGAAAATACCACCAGGGCTTCAATACTAACCATATTAACCTGCATGGTGTTCTGCTTTTAAATGGTATTTTTATGGATTTTGATTATATCTATATTTTGTATTATGTTGTTAATTTGTATTATGCATGTTAATTGTAATTGCACAATTACAAATTGTAATTGCCACCTAGAGCCAAAACAGATTAAGGTGACCTATAAATTTTTACAAATAGATAAATATGTGAACCTTACTAAAGAGAAAAAGAGAGATTGGCTCAAACATTCGCTTTATTTCTTGTCTTTATGCTGGTCTGTGACTGTAATAAAGATTTGATATGATTTATCTTGTCTTCCTGGAATTGGAACCCATAAGCTTTTAAAATATTCATTTACTTATTTATTTATTTATTAGTACATAACTACTTTGATATGAGTCACTCTGCAGGATAGTGGTTGTCAGAAAATTAGATTCACAATATAAAGTTGATTTTTATCTATTTGTCTGAAATGACTAAATCGGATAAGATAGCATGACATTCAGAAGATGGCTGGTTCTTTTTTCTTTTTCTTTTTGGAAGCGAAAATCTATTGGAGCTGCAGAAATGTCTGCAAGAGGGCATACATCTGATTTCATGCCTTTTGTTAAAAAAATACTGAGAATCCTTTGCTGCATAAGCAGATTATATTTCTTCCACTCTGCTTCTTTAGAACAGCCAAAGCTGGGATTTCACATTTTCACTCCATCCCCATTAAAGTTTATGCAGCATATCCATTCTTCCTGGGGGATGCAAACTTAACTTGCAAAATTGTATGAATGAAAATATTTTTTTTAAGAAAATAGAACTTACACTCAGTTCTTTGTCCTCCAATATGTTCTCAGCTTAACCTATCCCCGCTTTTTGCAGTATTATGAACATCAGATCTAACTCATACAATGTTGGTTCAATCGATAGTTTAGCTCCTTTACCCATTCATCAAATGAGTCTACTTTTTTTCTTTTAAAGTGCTTAAAAATGCTTAAATGTGCACTTAAACATATCTATTCCTTTGCCTTCCTGTTATATGACTGTGATGGAAAAGGCTAGCAATTTAAATAGATTGGGGGGGGGAACCCACTCTAGGGGTATACCAGAGGTGGGTTCCTCCTGGTTCAGACCGGTTCTCCTGAACCGGTAGCGACCCGCTGGTGATGTCATGATGACATCACCGATCCGGTTCGGTCGGTGCCGGTCCGTGGGCGCCGACATCTTTTTTTTTTGAATTTTTTTTTGAATTTTTTTTTGAATTTTTTTTTTCTTCTGCACATGCGCAGAAGCCGAGTTTCCAGCACTGCGAATGCGTCACCATCTTGTTTTTGGCATGTTGTTTTTTTGGGGGGGGGGGATTTTTTTTATTTTTATTTTTGTACTGCGGATGCGCGCGCCCACGCGGCGCGGCCACGCAGCGCGGGAGGAAGTGAACCGGCAGCGAGGTAAGTTAGAATCCACCCCTGGGGTATACCTAACCTCTTAGGCATCAGTAAATCAGTGGCATTTTGATATGAAAATGGTGAAGCCACCTATAAATATCATATTTGTCTTTTTTGTTTTGAGCACGTATAATAAGTAGGAATCCAGTTCTTGCCTGCCCAAAGCCTCTTCCAGTAGATTTAATGCTTTCAGCTTCACCCAAGTTTTCTATAATGCTCCCAAGTAAACAGCAACTTTGAATATGAAATCAAGGTTGTTTGTTCAAGTCAGAGCAATTTCCAATTTCTCTTTCTGGCAGCAGACTGTCCCTGCTCCTGTTGTCCCCAGAGGCAGCCTACTCAGCTGCCTCTTTTATTCTGCTGGTTGGTTTCATTTCTGGAGATAACAGCTGTTGTCTCCTTATGTCCCATAAGGTTTCTTTTCCTCCCCTCAACCGTCTGTTGATTCTAGAACTAGTATTACAAAATAAATAGCCAATTATCAGAATCTGTGGTTGGCCTATATCTTTTCAGACTACAAGCAGAGTTTCTTAATATTGCTTGTTTTGCTATCATATTTTTTAAAAAATCTTGCATATATTGCCTTTTCCTCAACTGCATTGCATAAAGGGATAAATATTAAATATTGCATTTCTCCAACTAAGAGACTTACAACTTGCATAATATGACAAGCTTGCATTTTAGACTGGTCCCTAAGATATGCCTGTTGCAGCACATCTGTAGTCACATGATCAAAATTTGGATGTTTGCCAGTGTGCCTGCACTTACGACCGCCAGGGTGCTTCAAATCTACCATCCTATCTCCCCATATCTATGCTCTTTTTGCCCCCTGCCACCCTAGCTGACCTTCACTGTCTCCTTGCTCCCGCTGTTGACCAAGCATGGCTGCTGTGGGCTTTTACAAGGCAACTGCTGGCTGCACAAGGATTTCTTCCCCAGATTGTGTAGTTTGTGAGATCTGCAGAAGATGACCCCCACAGGGCCAGCATCTGCCTCGCACAGGGTCAGGGCAATCAGCAGAGTAGAAACAAGAAGACGGAGAAGGTCAGCCGGGGCATCAGCGCACAGCATGGCAGGGGCTTCAACGTAAGAGGTGGTGAGGGCGACTGTAGCTGGGACTGGGCTGGGACAGTTGAGGTTTCCTGGAGCTGCTCTGGCTTTGTGCCACATGGCTGGGGTTTCAACTTCACTCTCTACCTTTAAAACTCACTGAAGTATTGTTAACAGGGATAAATTGAGATAAATCATTTCTATGTCAGCTTCAGCAAAAACTGAATATTAGCCAACTCACTGCAAGAATTTGGACCATACTAGTCGGAATTTTAGATTTCTAGTAATAGAGAAGAAACATGAAATACCTATAACAGCAGAAAGGTACATCAGCATTTTAATTCTTAATTAAAATAGCTATATCTTATTAACATGGAACAAAGAGGTGAAGCTGAGGTCTAATTAAAACACTACTCAGGCATTGATCAAACTGATTGCTGAAAAGCTCAGAAACTCGAGTTGTTTCAGAAATCTATGATAAAATATTTAACTACAAATTTCCTCCTGGGATCAGGCTAAAGGTCTATGTACTCAAACATTCACTTTCTTACATAATCAGAGAGAAATAAACACAATCTGAGAGGGAACACAATTTCCTATCCTCAGGAACTATTAATCACAGATACAACTGTATTTAAGCATAAAGATTGCATGTGAAATTTTGTGGTTCAAAGGTACTGGTAAATCTTGTAATTATTATAAATATGGACTGTGATTAATATCTATAGTTGCTATTTGAATAAAGAAAGCACCAATGCTCGGTTCTTTCATTAGATTTTGAGGTAATGTAGTAATTATGTTTCGCATAATATGTTCTGTTTGTTTCACTGTAGCTTACTGTATTAGCCTGGCCTTTAATTTTTCAGCAACCTAAATTCTAATATATGTAGAGTGCTAGAATAATCATTAACTTGATCTTTTTTAAATGTTTTGCTCATCAAATACACCGAAGTTCAGCATTTCTTACTTTTGCCCATTTAGAGAAACGGGCAAGCAAAACGTTAAGGCAGAAAAGAGGTCCCTCTCAATGTTCTGCATTATGATTACATCTAAGATATTCCTTCCAGTTCTTTTGAGAAGAGACTGGACAGTCACTTTTTCTGAAATGGTATAGGGCCATGATGGCGAACCTATGGCACGCGTGCCACAGGTGGCATGCAGAGCCCTCTCTGCGGGCACGCGAGCCGTCAGCTCAGCTCCGCTGCGCATGCACGCGTGCCTCCTGCTGGCTTGCTGGTTTTCGGGTCTCTGCCGCGCATGCGCGGGGAGTGGGGTGCATGCAGGAGACGCACATGCATGCGTGGGGTGCGGGGTGCACGTGCATATGTTGCGTGCACATGTGCAGGAATGGGGCGCACGTGGGGGGCGTGCGCATGTGGGGGATCACGCACACATTGCATTATGGATGTGTGTGCGCGCACACACTTTCGGCACTCTGCGCCGAAAAGGTTAGCCATCACTGGTATAGGGTCTCCTGCTTGAGCAGGGGGTTGGACTAGAAGACCTCCAAGGTCACTTCCAACACTGTTATTCTGTAGTTCTAGACACCATATTTTAGGAAGGACATGAACAAACCAGAGCATGTCCATAGGAGAGCAACCGTTATGATAAAGGGATTGAAGCACAACTGTATGAGGAATGGTAGAAGGCACTGGGTTGTTTGTGTGTTGATTTCTGCTGACTGTCTAGACTGCAGTTTTCTTGGCAAAGCTTTGGCAACTGTTTATTTATTGAATTTGTATGCTGCCTATCACACTATCAAGTGACTCTGAGTGGCCCTTGCTATTTCCTAGGGTTGAGAGAGTGGGACTGGCCCAAAATCATCCAGCTGGCTTTGTGACTAAGGCGGGATGAACTCATCGTCTTCTGGTTTATAGCCTGGTGCCTTAACTACTACATCAAACTGGTACCCCGGAATATTTAACTTGGAGAAAAGAAAACGGCAGGGTACCATGATACTCTTCAAGTTTCTAAAATGCTGATGTAGCAGATGGTGAAGAATCATTCAGAATTGTTCCAGTACAGAGGCAAGACAGAAGGGATTTAAATAACAAAGTAATAGATTTCAGTTGACACCAGAAAACATTTCCTAACAGTAACTGGAATGGACTGTCTTGCGATGAGTGAACTACTGGAGTTATTAAAAGAAAGGTGCCCTGCATCAGCTTGTACATCCATGCCTCTACTCGAGTTGTTAAAGAAAGGCATCCCCAACACCAGCTTGTAAATCCCTGTCTCCTACTCATAAATGCACTGTAATAATGGGACCACACAAATTATTCAAAATGATGCTCATTGTCATTGATGACAGAAAAGCAAGATAAAAATGGGGGGGGGGGAATTGCCAAAGCTTGAAAGTTCACTCATGTTCAAAAGCCCTTACGTTATCATCCTAGCTGGCTCCTTTTGACACACACATATTTCCTGTAGAAGTGTTCTGCAAGCACAAAAGAAACAGTTCTCGACAGCTCGATTTACAGCACACTGGAGGAAAACTAGGCAAATTGGAAGGATAATTAAAACTAGAGTAGCATACTAGAAAGTGCATTATGATGTTGTCAAATAGGATGCCTGAAACAGTCACGCAAGACAGTCTGGATGTGAATTAATCCAGCAGGGGAGCTCACAAAAGGAAACCTGTCTGAAGAGGCTGGATTGGTTTTTCTGGACAGATTAAATGATGACCTTCTAACATCTAAATCAAGAGGGCCACCCTCAGTAAGGTTCTTCCCTGTGCAGTTAATTTGTAGAATATTTGCTGAGATGATAGTATGAATAAACAAGTCAGTTTGTAAGGAAAACTCTATTCTGAAAGATGGGTTCCAGCCGAACCTTTTCGCTGATATGCAAGTTAGCCATGGAAGGTTTTTTTGTTTTGGTTTTTTTGTTGTTTTCCTATGGGCAGTGGTACAGTTGTGAAAGTCCCCTCTAGTTTAAAGGGGTAAAATCTAGAAACTTTCCTTTTCCTTCCCCTTCCCCTACCCCTACAGATATTCCTCAAGATACAACCATAATGGCACCTGCCCATTACAGCCACATGCAGCACATTGAATTGTATTTACTATAGAATCTTTATCAGCAGCAGAAGGTCTGCAGGGGAAATTAGGATAGTTCCCACCATTGAAATGCAAGCTCTGTCTTTTTTGTTTGTGTAACATGCAAACATCGAAAAAAAAAGATGGAGTTCATGGCATAACACTGCTTTTATATTTTGACAGAAGCATCAGATCCTCCAGAGTTTCTCTTAAAAACATTTCGCCTTAAACTCGGGGCGGGGGGGGGGGAGAACCCAGCAGTCACTGTTTTGTTTTGGGTTTGTTTGCTATCTTTTGGCATTTTGCAGGGTGGGGGTTGGGTAGACATCTTAGATTTTCGTCACTGATTTCAGTTGGCTGCTCTCACTCGATCCCCAGGGACATACAAAGAATCTCGGTGTGAAATAGAAAACGAACTATTCAGACAGTATGAGGATTTCCTTTATATATCTACTATTTCTTTTGTGTAATTTCAGAGGAAGCTAGAGAGGAAGAAGACTGAAGAAAGAACGGGGCCATGACTTAACCAGAGTTTATTGAATAAACCACAACTGGGTGGCTCATGTTGTATACTAAGTCAAAATCCAACCAACCAATTTATGATTTAATGAGATGGGCAAGTCTAACCCAGAGACATAGGGGAGTTACTGCATGTAGTCTTTGTATATCTAATCTCTCTCAGCTTCTGAGCATGCAAGGGTCCTCAGTGGCTGTTTGGGGGGATTTCTTAGGAATTAAGACATTTTCCTTTGTATGTGTGCCAACCTTGGGATCCTTTTGAACACACTGAACTCCCCCTTTTGTTTCTTGCCGCTGCTCTGTGTGTCCCTAGAGCTGCCCATGTTCCAGACTTTGCACAGACTTAGCAATAGAGAGAGAGAGAAAAAAGAATTAGAATTGCGTTTCAGCCTTTTCAGAGTTTTATGGCTGCCACAAGAGATGAATAAATTCTGTGACGTCTTCTGGTGAGTAACGACAGGCATAGTGAGATTTCATAGGAGTGGGGAAGAATTTCTTTAAAGGTCAGCAACAAAGTGCTTATCTTTTCCCACAGAAAAGTTAGCTGGAACACTACGTAGAGGCGGCAGCAATATTTTCTCATGGTGTTTGTTTTGCAGAGTCTATTATGGCCAGCCCATTATGGCGATCTAAGGAGATTCCCCCCTGCGTGTACTCATTGTGGTTTGTAAATAGGAACATGTTCCCTCCAGCAGCTGTGATTCATTGCAGTTCGCTTGAAAAACATACTGGATATTTAGGAAATACAACCTTTCCATGTGAAATCACAAATTATCTTGATTTTCCCCACCCCCCTCTGCTATCGCACTGATAAAATATGGCTCAGTTCTCTGTTGTTAATTTTTTCAGACCTGTGATTATTTTTTTCCAAACGTTTGGCTGCTTTTAGAGCACCTTTTTCTAGGGTGAAGAGATTATACAGGTGGTCCTCAATTTATGACCACAATTGAAGCCAGAATTTATGTTGCTAAGTGAGAAATTTCTTAAGTGAGTTTTGTCCCATTTTATGACTTTTCTTGCTACATTTGTGAAGTGGATCACTGAAGTTGTGAACTTAGTAACACAGTTGTTAAGTGAATCTGGCTTCTCCATTGACTTTGCTTGTCAGAAGGTTGCCCAAAAAAAAAGATCACATGACTCTTGGGACACTGTAACCATCATAAATATGAACCAGTTGTAAGCATTTAAAATGTACATCACGTGACCATGGGGATGCTACAACGGTCATAAGTGTGAAAAATGGTCATAAGTCACAGTTTTCAGTGTTGTAACTGAAAACTGAAAAGTCACTGTTGTAACTTCGAATAAATAAACTAAATAAACTGTTATAAGTCAAGGACTACCGTATTTTTCTGTGTATAAGACGCTACTTTTTCTTAAAAATATTTACTTGAAAATGGAGGGGCGTCTTATACACAGGAGGCTGAGAGGAGAAGGCGTGGCCCATACCCTTCTTCCAGCTCTGCCGGACGAGCCTCTACCTTATATGGAGCTCTATCATTCCTCTCTGTTGTAGTTGTTTCCTGTATCACATTGGCACTCTAGGTTTCATCTCTATTGTTCCTATGATGCATTTCCTGTTCTTGTATTACTCACTCTCTAATAAGATGGCTTCTGCACAGTGATGGCTTGTAGTGTGCTTACTTACTTTACATGAAATATGGGGGCGTCTTATAGACGGAAAAATACGGTACCTGTAATTCCCACCATCCCCTCTGGAGCATCCATAATGGGAAAGATAGGACCCTGCTCTAGAGATCGCTATACCAATTGCTATCTGTATCTATATCCAGTAGCAAATAAAATACAAAGAGGAATCTTGTTATGATGGCAATTTTGGTAGCACCTGAAGTGGTTAATATTTATTGCAAAAAACCCCGAGTGAAGTAGATCCCAGCCTACTGTTGCAATCGCACATCTATTTGCTTTTTATGCTCAATTGCATGAAACCCTGCAATATAGATTGGTGTATGCTGATAATCTATTTTAAGGGGAGAGTTTGTGAGATGAAATTGTATATGCATAAGTTTTGCAATTAAGTCATAAAGTTCATTGGAGCCAATTAATCTGCCTCTGAGCTTTGCCTACATCAAAAGGACATGGGGATAAAATAGAGGAAAATTTATCTTGATTTCAGTAAAACGAGTGTCAAAATGTTGCATGGTATGTTGATTAGCAATCTAGATAAGAAAGGGATGGATTACTTAAAGATAGCTCAATTTGTTCCTTATATTGGAGAGAGATATTTGGGTGCCTTGAGAATTAATCCTTGGTCCTCCACTTTTAGTATTTTTATTAATGACGTGAATGAAGACATGGAAAGAATGCTTAACAAATTTATGTGGCAAAATATTTGCCAGAAAAACGAATACCATAAAAGACAAATATAAAATTTAAAACAAGCTTGATAAATGAGAGAAATGACCTGCAAGCAGTGGTGAAATCCTGCCGGTTCTGTCCAAATCGTGTGTGCCGGTAGCGGCGGCGCGTGGTTCGGCGAACTAGTAGCGGCAGCAGCGCGAGGCTCCGCCCACCTGCCCGGACATCGTTACTTCCTGGTTTTAACCCTCTGTAGCGGCGGCAGCGCAAGGCTCCACCCACCCGCCCGGACGTCGTTACTTCCTGGTTAACCCTCTGCGCATGCGCAAAGCCTTCTGCACATGCGCAGAGGGTCAAAAATCAGACGTGACGATGGCACATGCACACGCATTTCCGAACCGGTAGGGAAGGTAAGTAGATTTCACCCCTGCCTGCAAATAATACTGAAATTTAGCAGCCAATAAAGTTCTTCATGTAGGAAAAATATTCAGATGCACAAGTATAAGGAAATATATGGCTTGGTGATAATAATCGTTTATAATCGAATATGAAACTGAAGTTAGTGTGTAGCAGCACATTCATAGTTTCACTTAACGACTGTTTCACTTATCAACAGACTTGCAAGTCCCAATTGTGATCATTAAACGAGGACTACCTGTAATGTACAATTGTGCTCATAAGTTTACATACCCTGGCAGAATTTATGATTTCCTGGCCATGTTTCAGAGAATATGAATGATAACACGAAAATCTTTCTGTCACTCATGGTTAGTGTTTGGCTGAAGCCATCTATTATCAATCAACTGTGTTTACTCTTTTTCAATCATAATGACAACAGAAACTACCTAAATGACCCTGATCACAAGTTTACATACCCCAGTTCTTAATACGGTGTGTTGCCCCCTTTAACATCAATGACAGCTTGAAGTCTTTTGTGGTATGTGTGGATGAGGCTCTTTATCTTCTCAGATGGTAAAGCTGCCCATTCTTCCTGGCAAAAAGCCTCCAGGTCCTGTAAATTCTTGGGCTGCCTTGCATGAACTGCACGTTTGAGATCTCCCCAGAGTGGCTCAATGATATTGAGGTCAGGAGACTGAGAGGGCCACTCCAGAACCTTCACTTTATTCTGCTGTAGCCAATGACAGGTCGACTTGGACTTGTGTTTAGGATCATTGTAATGTTGGAATGTCCAAGTACGTCCCATGTGCAGCTTCCGGGCTGATGAATGCAAATTGTCCTCCAGTATCTTTTGATAACAATACTGCATTCATCGTGCCATCAATTCTGACCAAATTTCCTGTGCCTTTGTAGCTCACACATCCCCAAAACATTAGCGATCCACCTCCATGTTTCACAGTAGGAATGGTGTACTTTTCATCATAGGCCTTGCTGACGCATCTCCAAATGTAGTGTTTATGGTTGTGGCCGAAAAGCTCAATTTGGTCTCATCACTCCAAATGACTGCCAGAAGGTTTGAGGCTTGTCTCTGTGCTGTTTGGCGTATTGTAAGCAGGATACTTTGTGGCATTTGCGTAGTAATGGCTTTCTTCTGGTGACAAGACCATGCAGCCCATCTTTCTTCAAGTGTCTCCTTATTGTGCATCTTGCAACAGCTACACCACATGTTTTCAGAGTGTCCTGTATTTCACCTGAAGTTATTTGTGGGTTTTGCTTTGCATCCCGAACAATTTTCCTGGCAGTTGTGGCTGAAAGTTTAGTTGGTCTACCTGACTGTGGTTTGGTTTCAACAGAACCCCTCATTTTCCACTTCTTGATTAGAGTTTGAACACTGCTGATTGGCATTCTCAATTCCTTGGATATCTTTTTATATCCCTTTCCTGTTTTATACAGTTCAACTACCTTTTCCCGCAGATCCTTTGATAATTCTTTTGCTTTCCCCATGACTCAGAATCCAGACACATCAATGCAGCACTGGATGAAGGATGCAAGGGGGCCAGGAAGAATGGGCAGCTTTACCATCTGAGAAGATAAAGAGCCTCATCCACACATACCACAAAAGACTTCAAGCTGTCATTGTTAAAGGGGGCAACACACCATATTAAGAACTGGGGTATGTAAACTTGTGATCAGGGTCATTTGGGTAGTTTCTGTTGTCATTATGATTGAAAAAGAGAAAACACAGTTGATTGATAATAAATGGCTTCAGCCAAACACTAACCATGAGTGACAGAAAGGTTTTCGTGTTATCATTCATATTCTCTGAAACATGGCCAGGAAATCATAAATTCTGCCAGGGTATGTAAACTTATGAGCACAACTGTATGTCCCGACATTAAAAGGAAACTATGTAATATTTGGAGACTTTTCCTAAGGTTCAATTCCTTGATCATTTCTCTTTTTTGGGATTATTAAATTCCAGACATTACAACAAACCAAAACATGTTTTGTCCTAGATTTACGCCTCATATTTAATTGTATATATTTTTCCATTTACATTATGGATTAGTGGTGTGCATGCATATGTATGTGTGTGCACGCACACACACACACACACACACCTTTGGCTCAGTGCCAACTCCTGGCAACTGGACAAGTCTCTGCAGTTTTCTTGGTAAGATTTCAGAGGTGGCTTGCTATTACCTTCTTATTCAGTCAAGTCACCCAGATAGGTTCATGCCTAAGATGGGACTAGAACTCACAGTGTCCCAGTTTCTACCCTAATGCTTTAACCACTATATCAAACTCATTCTCCAGGGTTTTATTAAGGTCTTTTAGTTCATCAATTGCAATTTTAAAAAAAAAACATACAAAGGGAAAGAATGCATGTCGGCGTCTTTGAAAACTTCTTGCAAAATATATGGCTTTAATTTTAAGCAGAAAAGAATTTCTATTTCGCTTATGTTTTTGTTATTGAAAAGTGATAAATGGATTCTCATATAAAGGGAAAACCTATAAAGAGGTAGAGCACACATGGTTTCTTCTCTTGTACTATCCAGAGCTATATCAATACACTCTTAAAGTTGCCACCTTCCCAAATAGAATTCAAATCAAATTTATATTACTTTTTTCCCCCAATCGCTACTATGGCTGTAAGTCAGAAATCATTCCTAGTTATAGGAAGCTTGAGATCATAGGGATTCAACTTAATGTATAATTGAGCTTTGAAGCCAGTGCCAGACATGTACCTGTCTTTGAATCCTCTATGGTAGGATAGGTTGAACTTCAAGATGCCCCTTGTTTCAATTGCCACCACCATTTACATTATTAATAATTTTTGCCTGGATATGAAGGAATCCAGGGCTCCCGAGGCTGGTGTATCTTACAGGTACCCTGTGAGATTTCTACCATTCCCATATTGGATTCTGGGGTAGGATTGCTGAAATTTCATAAGATTTAAATCTTGTGAAATTTGATGTGAACCTGAGGAAAGAGGACTGGGCTAGCATCAGGTGCCATCCATATAGCCAAGCCCTGTTTTAAGGGGGTAAAAGACAAGGCTTAATGCATCCCTAAGACTCCTAGATTGTGTACCCTTCTTTTCAAAAATATAATGCATTCTAATCACACTTGATCTTAAAATAACATAAACACAGGAAAACCTGTACGAAAGCAAAAAAAAAAAAATCTTATTACTTTGGCATGTCTCCAGCTTGAGTTTTGCTCTTACTATGATGGTTAAAAATGTTACATGTTTTTTTGTTTTGTTTCTGATCCTGAATTCAGTCAGCCTGGAAACTAGTATTTATAGATTATAATTCTACATCTGGGCTTCTATCACATCTGAAGTTTGGGTCTATCTTAACATAAGGTTTTAATATGTAAATTTGATTTGCTAAATCAAAATTAAGAGCTGAGGTGGCGCAGTGGTTAGAGTGCAGCACTGCAGGCTACTTCCACTGACTGCTAGCTGCAGTTCGGCGGTTCAAATCTCACCGGCTCAAGGTTGACTCAGCCTTCCATCCTTCCGAGGTGGGTAAAATGAGGACCCAGATTGTTGGGGGCAATAGGCTGACTCTGTAAACCGCTTAGAGAGGGCTGTAAAGCACTGTAAAGCGGTATATAAGTCTAACTGCTAAGTCTAACTGCTAAATAATGAAAGAATTCGTAGAGCTGAAAGAAATCCTGGTAATTCAAATAATTCACAATCATTATTTGGTTAAAAAGAATTTGGTGAAAGAATTTCAACTGGTGGGATCCAGGAAGGAAGCCTTCTCTGCTGTCATCCCCGCCCACTGGAACACTTTACCCCCCCAAAGTGAGACTAGCCTCATTTTTCTGGCCTTCCAAAAAGTGTCAAGACTTGGTTTTGCCAATTGGCATGGAAGTTGAAGAGGGATATGCAACCCTGAGGGTGTTTGGTGATATGAGAATGCTCTCTCTGCCTTTGTAACTTTTTAATAGCTCAGTTTTTAGATTTTGTTTTTAACTCTGTTTTAACTTCGCTTTTATGTTTTTATACTATGGTATGTTTTTTTTTTATTGTAAATCACCCAGAGTCACTTTAGTGAGAAGGGCAATGTAGAAATGTGACATACTTTTACATATGCATATATTGTATTATACTGGTTGTTATAAAGATCCCAAATCCTCACTCAGTACAAGATAGCAGCACTAATCTACTGTTATTTGAATTTTATTCGCTCTTATAATGCTTGTAAAACTTTTTTCTATATATTTTTTGTTTTTCTTTCCTTTCCTTTCTGTTTTTGTTTTTTACCTGTTTTTATTTTATTTTTAAAAGTTGCAGTATGGGTCTGGCATTCTTAGTAGTAACGGCATCAACAATCTTTTGCCTTTAGGTTTGCTGTCCCAGAAATGGATTCATGTAGTGCTGTCTATTTAAACAAATGAACATTTCTATCATTTAAATTTAGGAGAGAAAAAATGAATAAAGGATCAGAGCCTATATGACTGATTAACCACAAAAGGAGCTGCTTATTTCTTGTTACTTGTTTTTGATTTGCATTATCCTCTGCTGATGCTGCATTTTTAATAAAGTCATATTAATAACAGATATAATGGTACTCTGGAAATGGAATGTGGATTTTGCTAGTCTCTAGCTAATTTATGAATTCAATTATAACAGAGTGGAATAATTTTTCAAATAGATTGGATAAAGGATTATGTTTTTATTATTGTAACGATATAACTCATTTTGATTCAGTGCCAGTTAGTATTGGAATGCAGAGGAAATACATCTTGGTGATCTGGCCATCAGCATGAATATAAATCTGTGGTAAAGCTTATAATACCGAGACTCGCACATTGAATCCTCTTAACATCTACAGGCAGATTCTGAAATAAATGGAATGATTTCATTGTACAGCTGTTAATCAACTGGCCCTAGAAACCTGCACCACTTCCTTCACTAAATCACTTTTGGTGAACAGTTGTCCATTTTCCACCCCTTGTAGTTCACGTACATTTTCAGGAAATTGCTGTCTCAAAGGGATTAAACAAATTCATAGGCCAGGATCCCAAGCACCTCTTTAGATAAACTTGATCCCTTGCAGGGGTGGGTTCTGGCTTACCTCGCTGCCGGTTAGCTTCCTCACGCACCGCGTGGGCGCGCACATGTGCAGTGCTAAAAACCCAGCTTCTGCGCATGCGCAGAAGCAAAAAACAGCTGTGCGTGTGCAGAAGCAAAAAACAAAATGGCGGCGCCTACACCGCCACAGAGAGACGGTTCGGGGGTGTGTCCAGCCGGGCATCGCTGCCGGTTCGGCAAGCGGGGGGAAATTCCCGCTACCGGTTCTATAGAGCCGGTCTGAACCGGCAGGAACCCACCTCTGATCCCTTGACTGTGCCCAGAGGAATTTATTTTATGATTTAAATTTTTATTTTGGGGTTTTGTTTTTATTTTATCCAGTCAGCACAAGTATGCTTAGGGCAGCTATCAACTTCAGAAGTTGTTTTACCTCCTAATCTGACTTCCAGAATATGCAAAAGTCACCTTCTGAGTTACCCTGGTTAAAAGTAGACTCAAACTTGGATTTCTCCAGTTTCTACTCCAGCAGAAAACACCAAGATGAGTGGCATGACCTCAGCCACTTGATCTCTGTATATTCTGCAAGCATCAAATCCACCCATCCTCACAAAATGTCTCCAGCCAGCCAAGAATTACTTATGTCTGCTCCAGAGATAGGGCTGACATCTTCAATATTTGTGTCTGGAAAAATGAACAATGAATTGTCAATGTTAAAAATCCATCTATTCTAAGGACTAATAACCTTTGAAATAACCTGCCTTGAAAGCTTATTTATCAGCATAATATTTTCCTCAGCATGTAGTGAAATAGAAAGCCTTGATAGTTGGCCATTAAAAAAGATTAAAATATTTATGTACATATCTGAAGCAGATGAAAACCAAACATCTTGAAATACGAACATGTGAGGTTTTTTCATATTCTACCTTTAATTTCTTCACTCAGCAGGATATTAAAATGGGAGATAAAATGAGAGTTGCTGAAGAACTCAGTGGTGATGATGGGAATATGAAAACAGTTTTCATAGCAATTGGTAATATTAAAAAAAATTATAAGAGAGCTGGAAACAAAGGAGGGCTCTTTTTCTGTCTAATCTGGCTGTGTTCGTAGTTTGGAAGCAGACTATGTCTCAGGCCGGCACCACTTGGAACCTGTCCAACAGCCTTGGTGGCCTTTTTTGAAAAATAACCCACTGCCATTCAACATCGCAGCCCACCAGGAAGGATCCACCACTGCTTATGTTTTCCCACCCATTCCAAAAGACATGCTGTTATCCGCCCCAGGACTCAGGGACACTGCTACCTATACAGCTGCTACCATACCACTAATCACCAAACAGCTGATCTGCACCCCAGCTACAGGTAGTCCTCATTGAATAACCGGTCACTTAACGGCTGTTCAAAGTTACAATAGACCCCCCCCCCAAAAAAAGCTACTTATGACCCTATTTTGAAGTTACATCCACCACTGCGCCAATATGGTCATTTATCCATATGACCAACAAGGATGCCGCAGAGGGCCATCCTCCTCTCCCTCCCCTTTCTTGCACTGCTGGATCCTCGCCCCAATCACCGATTACACACTTAACCTTTGAAGATCTCTGGATCTCATGTTAGGGAGGGCCACTCATTCCTAGGCCACATGGCTGCATCCCGGAAGTGGCCACCATTTTCAGCATGCTGACAACTTCATGCGGAAATGACATCCACTTCCAGAGCTTTCTGCCGTGATGAGTTGGAAGTCAGGAGACTGCAAGCTTCTCCAAATTAAGTGGTTAAAGAGGATTGGGATTGGAGGGCAGAGAGTTTAGTTTCAGCAGTCAAGGGAGGTTGGGGGGGGGGAGAAGGAGGGAGAAAGATCAGTAAAACTGTCCCTTCCAGGTTTTTTTTCTTTATTGAAAAAAAAATGGGTTTGTGAAAGAGGGAAGGTGTAAAGCAGTGATGGCGAACCTTTTTCGGCTCGGGTGCCAAAAGGGTGCACGCGCACGCAATAGCATGCATGCGCCCACACCCATAATGCAATGCCCTGCGCATGCGCACAACACCTCCCCCCCCGCACGCATGCACACAGGCCTCACTGAAGCCTCCAGACTCCCAGTAGGCCCGTTGGGCTGTTTTTCGCTCTCCCCAGGGTTCAGGAAAGCCTCCTGAAGCCTGGGGACGGCGAAAAATGGCCCAATGGGCCAATTGGAAGTTCGGAAATGAAAGGAAGTGGAGCTGCCCTACTACTTATCTTCAGATAGTTGCAACCAGGCCTCGCACACCTCGGCCCATTTCTTCTGCAGCCGGGAAGGCTTTCCTGAAGGCCTCTGTAGCCGGTAACAGAGCTCCGGATCGATCCGGAGCTCTGTTATCAGCTGCAGAGGCCTTTCCTAAAGGCCTTTCCTGAAGGCCTCTCTAGCCGATAACAGAGCTCTGGATCGATCCGGAGCTCTGTTATCGGCTACACAGGCCTTCAGGAAAGCCTTCCCGGCTGCAGAAGAAATGGGCCAAGATGTGAGAGGCCTGGCTGCAACTGTCCAAAGCCAAAGAAGTTCCTGAAGACCTCTGATAGCGAAAAGGAGGCTAGGCGTGAGCACACAAGTGAACTTCCGGTTGGCCCGTTTTCGCCGTGGGGAAAGTGAAAACGGCCGAAAAGAAGGCCGAAAATCTGGAGCTGACATAGGACAACGCCTCGCGTGCCCTCTGATATGGCTCCGCGTGCCACCTGTGGCACGTGTGCCATAGGTTCGCCATCACTGGTGTAAAGCAAGGGAAAGGTTTTGGGAAGCTTCTCCTAGAGCTACGTCCTTTGCATGCAGGGCGCTGGCTTCTCCAAAGCCTCGCAAGAACTAGGAGAGGCCTACAGTTTCCTGAATGCCTGCTGATTGGGGCAGAGGCTCAGCCCACAAACCTGGTTTCATTCTTTTTGCAAAATGCACCAGTGGATGGATCACTAATAGCAATAGCACTTAGACTTGTATACCACTTCACAGTGCTTTACAGCCCTCTCTAAGTAGTTTACAGCGTCAGCACATTGCCCCCAACAATCTGGGTCCTCGTTTTACCCACCTCGGCAGGATGGAAGACTGAGTCTGAAGTGTTGCAGGGGTGGCTGTCAGGAACTCAGGCAGACACCAGGCTTGTCAGAAACACAGGAACCTTTATTCAGCACCTTTTAGCGAACAGCGGGGCTAAGCGGCTTTGACAGCTCCTTTTATAGCCGGGCTGTCAAACGCTTAGCCAATCCCGACGCTTGCTTTTCCCGCCGGCTGCTGCTTTTGCCTTAGCCAAGTGGGATGCAGGATGGAAGACTGAGTCTGAAGTGTTGCAGGGGTGGCTGTCAGGAACTCAGGCAGACACCAGGCTTGTCAGAAACACAGGAACCTTTATTCAGCACCTTTTAGCGAACAGCGGGGCTAAGCGGCTTTGACAGCTCCTTTTATAGCCGGGCTGTCAAACGCTTAGCCAATCCCGACGCTTGCTTTTCCCGCCGGCTGCTGCTTTTGCCTTAGCCAATTGGAAGCGAGCAGCAGCCGGCGCGGTCGTTAAGCGAGGACTTAGCACCCTTCACCCCCCGGATGGCGCATGCGTAATCTGCGAGATAGGCGGGCGGACGGCGGCTCCGCCCAGAACGTCTCAGAGTAGGGCAGGCAGTCGAAGCAGGAGGGTGCAGGATCTCTTCGCCTCGTGGGTCGGCAGGAGACATGGGCGGCGCCATCTTGAGAGGCCCGGGCGACGCTGGAACAGCAGAAGGTTCAGGGAGGGCTTGCGATAATGGTTCGCGGGGCGGGGAGTT
>QLTV01003430.1:298555-315764 GCA_003457575.1 Thermophis baileyi
GTCCTAGGGAACCAGGTACACGGGCTGCGGTGCGGTTAGGGCTCTGGCCGTGACGAACATGTCACGGCCGCAGGAGCTGAGGAAGTATCCCAACTTACGGGGTCCTGACAGCTCCGCAAAATCATTAGCCCTCAGAACGCATTCGCAACGCGTTAAGTAGTCGTCCCCTGTTTCTGTCGTCGGCTCGAACGGAGCGAATGCTGGTAGAGCTGTCATCCTTAAAAGGACGACGAATTTCAGCTGTCAGCGACCTCTCGTCGCCAAGTGACTGTGAGCTCTAGTGACCAGCTCGGTCAGGAACGGATGGCTTCGCTCGTTCGCTGGCTCCGCTCGTTCCCTCAGGCTGCCAATCCCATCCTCGTCGCCAAGTGGAGTGTTGCAGGGGCGGCTGTCAGGAACTCAGGCAGACACCAGGCTTGTCAGAAACACAGGAACCTTTATTCAGCACCTTTTAGTGAACAGCGGGGCTAAGCGGCTTTGACAGCTCCTTTTATAGCCGTCGCTGGTTCGCTGGCTCCGCTCGTTCCCTCAGGCTGCCGATCCCACCTTCGTCGCCAGTGAAGTGTTGCAGGGGTGGCTGTCAGGAACTCAGGCAGACACCAGGCTTGTCAGAAACACAGGAACCTTTATTCAGCACCTTTTAGCGAACAGCGGGGCTAAGCGGCTTTGACAGCTCCTTTTATAGCCGGGCTGTCAAACGCTTAGCCAATCCCGACGCTTGCTTTTCCCGCCGGCTGCTGCTTTTGCCTTAGCCAATTGGAAGCGAGCAGCAGCCGGCGCGGTCGTTAAGCGAGGACTTAGCAGAGTCAACCTTGAGTCTGGTGAGATTGGAACTGCCAAATTGCAGGCAGCCGGCAGTCTGCAGAAGTAGCCTGCAGTACTGCATTCTAACCACGGCGCCACCACTAAGCTTCTTCACTGGTGTTTCAAAGCATCAGGGCTTCTCATGGCCACACATGTAGGCTTGTTTGGAAACCTCTTTGGCATTGGAATGCAGAGCTGGGCCCTAATCTAGCTGGGCTCTCCTTCTCTGAGCTGTTTTTGGCTTTGGTTTTCTGTCTCCTTTTTGGATCCAGCTGTTTGGCAGGCCTCCCAGGTCCTCCCCCACCCCTGAGGCACCCTGTGCTCTGCTTAATGACCTGCATGGTTGTTTAAGGGAGAGCAGGAGATGGGGTTTGTTAAGAGAGGGCATCTCCCTTAACAGCCATCACAACTTGTGACCATCAAGGTCCATTATGGTTGTAGGTCAAGGACTACCTGTATTCCTTTCTTGCCCACAATTACTTTTAAATAATCTGCCTTGCTGTTAGTCATTGTTTTTAGGGGAATATTTACTTCTATAGTATGTGAAGTCAATTCTTAAAGTATAGTTTTAAAAAAAACCTAAGAAAACTGGGAAAAAATCATGTTCCTGAGTACAGGTTCCATTGGCTTATGTTTTCAGTAAAAACAAATAGGAAAAAAAAGTGTTATCCCCATTATATTCCCTACATAAGTAGGAGTTAAACTTCATGGAAATGATCTCAACTTTCTTATTACGGTTTCTTAAAATATTTTGCCTTGTACATTAACAAATACACCCAATGCCCATTTATATCCATCTGCTAATGCTTATTGCTGTGGGGAAACAGGAGAATGAAACACTTACATGTGCTACCTTGTACTCCTGAAGGCAAAGTGGGATATTAATCTAATAAATGGACATTACTATAGACTCAGCATATTTCACACACATTTGAAAATAAAGCATTAGTATTATTTCATGACATTCTCTATAAATAGCATGAAGGCAATACTGCCAAATCTGGCAATTTCAGATGTTTGAAATGCTATCAAAATATCTTAAGATACATTACTTTACTAAACCAGACACTTCTTTCTGACAAGGAACTTCATGTAAGAAAGGGATTATCTCCCAACAATTCCTTGTAAAATGATAGACACTTTCATTGGATAAAATGTCGTGAGAGCAGAAAACAGATTTAATGTGGGGAGGAGGTGGTGTATATATGAGCCATTTATACAGTAAAAGACCATCTGTTAGCTCAGTATAATTCTCCTTTTAAAAATAAATAAAAAAGGGTTAACTTTTCTACTATTGTGTCAAATCTCCAAGAGTATTCTGCTACACTAAATGAAAGCTAAATAATAATTCTAAAAATTCAAAATGTCTTCTCCTAAATATGTATCAGGAAAAGGAGCTGAACTGCGCTGAATGAAAATTCGCAAAACTAAACTATGCAAATCAATTATTGCAACCTATCAATCAAAAAGGCCATTATTTTTTACAGTGTGACATCTACTTCAGGTGGCAGATGTTGAGGAGTAGAAATAAGGAAGTGCAGTGTGATAGTGAAACAGTGTAGTTAACACAACGTGACCTGCCGTACTGTTTAAATCAGCTTTCTCTCTCTATGTGGGATGGAGCTATCCTGCTGCCTTTGTTACATAGGGTTTGATTGCTATTCCATTTAGCTTCTGAAGATTGCAGTAGAGGTGGGACTGCAACATATTGGAGACAAGCTTAGCGATATTATTAGTACTAGTATTGGTAACAATATTTTATCTTGCCTTTTTAAAATATATTTGATCTGATAAGGGCAGCAAACATAAACAATATTTCTACCTCCTGTTTTCTCCACAACAACAACCATCCTGTTAGGTGGATTAGGCTGACAGAGTGATTGGCCCCAAGTCACCCAGCCAGCTTTCATGCCTAAGGGAGCCTAAAAATCAGTCTCCTGATTTCTAGGCGAGGACTTAATCACTACACCAACTGGATCTGTAGGAAGGATATGAAGGACCGGAGGGGGGGGGGGATCCTTTTGTGGAAAATTTGGAGGGAATCCTTTGTTACACCTTTTGTCCCAAAATGTTTTTATTTTGTTGGTTTTTCTTCTTCCCTTCCCTCTTTTCTGGCAAAATTGATTCTCAGAGGCCTTGGATGTAATTAGTAAAGAGGGAGAGAGAAACATCAAGAAGCTACCTTGTTACCGTTGCCGTCTGTCAAAAGTCTTTTGGGTTGATGAGATTTTACAGCAATCACTGCAGTTGAGAACAGTACCACTTCGGTACTGCTTGAGGGTATAAATTTGTTAGTAGAATCTCGAAAACTAGTGTAAAAACAAAAATCTTTAGGAAATATCCAGAATATACAGTGTACCCCACTTAAAAAAATGCTTGTGTCACTTATATTTGATTTAGGATGTTCTTCTCCCGCCCAGGGTCAGCACTATAGGTACTTCACGAGAAGAGTACTCTATTCCTCTACTCACAACAGAATACCCTATGCCACCAGGCTCGAAATTTTGGGCTTGGACAACCTAGAACTACACCGCCTACGGTCTGACCTAAGCGTAGTACACAAAATTATCTGCTACAACGTCCTACCTGTCAAAGACTACTTCAGCTTCAACCACAATAATACACGAGCACACAATAGATACAAACTCAAAGTAAACCGCTCCAAACTCGATTACAGAAAATACGACTTCAGTAACAGTGGTCAATGCCTGGAATGCACTACCTGACTCTGTTGTTACATCCCCAAACCCTCATAACTTTAACTTTAGACTGTCTACTGTTGACCTCACCCCATTCCTAAGAGGTCTGTAAGGGGCGTGAATAAGCGCACCAGCGTGCCTACCGTCCCTGTCCTACTGTCCCCATTTATTCGTACCCATTTACTGTGTTCATATTTATGTTTATACTTACACCTGTTATCGTTTACTTGTTTGACAAACTAAATAAATAAATAAATAAAATATATTGAAAATTTTCATTTCCCCCCCATCACCTCGATTATTACCATAGTCAGCTCACATTTGGATTACTGTAGTGAAGTCTTGTCCTTCCAGCCATCACAAAGTAGGGCAGTGAGAGAACTCCTCGGGTCAACATTTAGAAATGACTCGATATTGATTCTAAAAGAATTGCATGGACAAGGTATAGATTACCTGCTGGATTTCACATTTTAATGATCTTTCTGCAGTTGTTAGCAGTCTTGCCATAAACCGTGGTTACTGAAGCACAGATTATGAGATCCCATCTTTTGGTAAGCTGTGAAGAAGCATAATATGGCTTAGTGTGATTTCAGAACTCAATATTTACATTCCTATGCTCTCAAAAGTGGCTCCTATTAACTTGTGCAAATCAGCTATTATGGAAAAAACCAAGAGCACATTAAGAGCATTTTATGTGGACAATTTGAACATTCTGTGTGCAACATTGTGCAAATTACATTACTGTAAAACTAGATCCCCCATCACACGAAAATATTATATTATACTGACTGGATGTTGACATCTGTTCTTAACATCTTATCAGGAGGGGAAAAAAGAGGAAGGAAACATCTTAACATCTTATTGAGAGGAAAAAAGACAACATTCTAGAGTGAGGTATATTGCTAAGGATAAAAGCATATGTTACATTATAAATACAACATGCAGTTCACTCCCCCCCCCCATATTGTAAGGCCATGGGATTTTGGATTGAATCAATCTGTGTGTAGGTTGGTAAAACTAAAGCCCTAACTCTTGCTTTGTTTTAAAATCCCCTAGAAGCAAAACAAAAGCAAAGGCAGCTCCATGGTTAGTAATAAGATTTCCAAAGCATTTCAGCTTGCTAGAAGCATCACTAGTAAATAATATTTATAGTTTGGAGAACAATTTTGTAAATTCTAATTTGTTAAAAAAAATATCTATCTTATGAAGTCACTATGAATCAACACCAAGTTGGTAGCACATTACCAATCAAATTGATGAGTATTGTCCAAATGGCTTATTTGGTTAGTAATACTGTACATGCTGGTGTAGTGGGGTTCACAGCCAGCGTTTGTTGGGCAGTGTAAGGACCAGGGAGGGGGGGAGAAGGAGCACACAACCTAGATCCCATGCATGCAAGTTTATATTAGAGTTCCCTCATCCATTGCTCACATCCATCTGTGCAGTCCTAACTTCCTGACTTCTGATTGCCCATTAGCCAAGTTGATTTCTGATTGGTTCAGACTGGTTGGTGATTGATTCCTGGTTCTTTGTTCATGCAGGGTTCTGATTGGTAATTTTTGGAATGCTGAATCCTGATTGGTTCTTGGTTTGTGCTGGGTTCTGGTGATTAGTTTGAGCAGTGAGTCCTGATTAGGTCCTTATCCAGGCAAGTTTCCGATTTGTCCATTTTGGGAAGCTGACTCCTTTTTTGGGGCAGGACTTTGCTGTGGCACAGGGCAGGTAATCAAGTTTTGGTAACTTTCAGATTTTCGTTTTTCTTGTTGAAGCTTTTTTTTTCCGGGGGTGGGTGGGATAGATTTCAATAGCTTCTCTGTGAAGGAATCCATAGTAGTTTCTTTGTATAATCTGCCCTACCTAATCATAAAAAACATGAATGGCATGTTCTTTTTTTTTCTTTTTTTTACTCAAAAAAAGTCTCTAAGTGGCTTCAAATTTTAGAACAAATGTGATAATATATCAAAGTTAAATATGAGTAAAACTGAATGAAACTCTAAGATAATTTAGGGTACAAGGGTACATATTCTTGATTGAAGCAGGAGGAAAACTAGCGAGGGAAAACATTGAAAAATTAATGAATGCAGGGGTTTTTTGGTCTGGATAACCTGTATCATGTAAAGTTGCCCATAGAATATTACCCATACATATATATAGTTAAGGCCTTGCCATTTATTCTATGAATTCAAGATTGTCCTCTGCACAGGGACCAATCTCAATCGGTACCATCTGCTGCCACGCCCCAATCCCTGAAGCTGCTCATTCGAACTAGTCAGTCAGCAGCAAACAGGAGGCTGCTCCTCGCCGGCCAGACTGGGCACAAACTAAGCCTGCAGGCCCTCATGGCAGAGAAGCCGAAGTCTTTTATTCAGATGGGGAAAGCTGTTTTCCTTACATCTCACGTTCTTACAGCTTCATGGGCTTCTGAATAAAAGACTTTGGCTTCTCTGCCACGTGGGCCAGCCTCTTCTGCAGCTCTTCGAAAAGTAAGTACAGTAAAGCCATGGGAAATGGGGTGGGGAGGGCTGGATCCAGCCCACGGAGGCTTCATTTTGGCCTGTAACAGGCCGGGGGAGGGCTCCAGAGGCCCGAACGGAGCCTCGGAGGGCTGGATCTGACCCACGGAGACTCCATTTTGGCCTGTAACAGGCTGGGGGAGGCCTCTGGAGGCCCCTGCAGCCTGTTTTGGCTGGCAGAGTGCTGCAGGAGGCCGTCCAGGCCAAAAACGGGCTGTGGGGGGGGCGCTAGCAGAGGCACCGCGGGTTGGTCCTTTGCTATTTCCAGGCCAGCCCTGCGGGCCAGATCTAAGCCCCCGGCGGGCCGGATGCAGCCCGCAGCCCTTGAGCTTGACACCCCTGCTTTACACTGATTATGTCATTAGTTGTGTGATGATATCATATGTTCATCAAGTCATCATGTCATCTAAGACTATAATTGTCTGGACCTTTAAATGTGCGTGGGCAACTGTAGCATTTTTAAAAATATCCCTTTCACTATCATAATCATTCTAGGATTTATATTCTTTTGCACTTTTTGTTTTGTAATGAAATAATTCATCTAAGAAGAAAAGCTAATGTCTTTGATACTATGCGTATTCTACAGAGTTTCAATTCCAGAGACACTGTTTGAAAGGAGCTATTGTTACCATCCTTTCCTCCTCTTCTACATTAATTCTCTTGTGCGTGTTAGTTAGTTGATAAGAGTATGTATGCAACTATCTCACATATCTACATGCTGTTTTTATTTCTTCTTCCCTGCCTTTAGGCCACAATTCATGAATTTCAATTAACACTTGTTTAAAATTGCTGCTGTGTACTCATTGTTTCTGTTTAGCTCACCATTTTGCAAAATTATTCAGAGTGTCATTTGGGGGAGGGGTTTTTTGGGTAGGTATAGTGAGGCATCATTTTTAAAAAATGGTGCAGAATATCATGGTTCATACTTATTTACAATTTTCTCTACATAATTGCAAGGGCAGGATTGGCTGATGCTGATCCGAAGGGATAACATTTAAGCCTCACTCCTTCAATTGGATTATTAAAAGTTCTCCATATTTGCATAGAGCTTCCCCCCAGAAATTTTTTCCCCCATAAGTGCTAAGAGCATTAAAACACATCAAAGGTATGGAGCTATATTTTTTTTAAAAAAAGTTGGGGTAGGGTGGGGGAGTTTAGATTTCTCACATCCCATGCATGGTTGTCCCAATCTGGAAGAAGCAACCATATGTTTGTAATTAAAATAAATTTGGGAATAAAACTAGAGCAATATGAAATTGCCATGTCATCTACCAGTAGTTTGCTTCTTATTGATGGTTGTAATAGGCACTATCAGGCAATTAATTTTCAAAAATGACTGCTTTCAATTTTCTTTAATTACTTTATGTTATTTATTGCTGGGTGGGAAGACATCTTGGGCCTGAGAACGGAAAGAGAAACCTGTTCATAGCAGAGATTATGCACTCTCTTAACTCAGAAGACAAAGCCAAATAAAAAAAAAAGTATTATTAGCAGTATTTCTGCTAATGATTGCTGCTAATAAGAGAAAAATGCAAAAAGGAGGTTCAGAAGAAATCTAATAGTGATGGTACAGAGAAAGATAAGAGGAAGGGGAATCAAACAGGGCCAAATTGGAAGCAGTAGAAAAATGAAGGAAAGATAGAAGGGAACTAATAAAACTCAAGAGACAGAGAAACCCAGAAGGAAAGAAGAGGTGAGTGAGTGAAGAATTGCATTACTATGTCATTCCAGATCAATAGTGCTTTTTCAAAGAAATACACAGATGATCACAAGAAGTAGTGAGTGGCATAAAGGAGAGGCAAGAGGTAAAGATAGAATGAATGAATGAATTACACAGAATATATGCCCAAAAATATCGTTTTCTGATCCATCTATCAGTGCAGTTGGGAGTTTTTTGAAGTATAAAACAATATATTGGGAACAACTTGTTGCAGGTTCATAAGCAAGGAAAAGTGGAGGTGGGATAGGGAAAGTCTTAACAGTGTTTATCAGAAGATGGCTCACATGTTGGGATTCCTTAATGCCTGTGGTAAGTCATTGGAATAAAACAGGGGCATTATCAAAAAATGGAAATGATTCCTGGAAAAAATTCAACTGCTGATGTATATGCAGACTTCAACTGATTCAGTGCTCTTTCTAGAAATTCTTGGGAACTGCACTTTGAAATCAGAAGATGGGAATCACTAATAGAAAATTCATACAATTCTCACCAAATTTTAATTTTCAACATTGCATTAAGCCATAATGTGATTTATTTGGAATTGGTTTGTGTTGTAAAGAACTGCTAATAATGGTTGAACATATTTAAATATTTAAAACAATCTGTGATTTAATTTAACGTGTGAAACCGATTTTGATGGGAGAGAGTCATGGCAGAAGTACTGAGAATGTTCTGTACGTACAGCCTTGACCACAAAATGGTAAATAGGAATGAACCCATTATTAGTTAAATTTTAATCTACAGTAGATGACGCATCCTCCCTCAGCTCATATTCTCATTTTAAAGCAATTCAAATTTATCAAGGCACAAATTTAAAAAAACCAAACAGCTTTGCTGCTTGTTGCAGACAATTTCTGGGTCACTGTTGAATTTGGATAGAATGCCCCCTGCACTGTATTTTGGTGAAATTAGAAAAACAAGGTTACACAATCTTGTTGCAGCAAATGTGTAACAGAAAGCTACCAAGTACAGTTTTCACAAGCATTCCATCATAAGGTTCTCAGCTGATGCATTTTTCTGAAACACAGGTAACATTCCAGGTATGTTTGCCAAGTCACAATCAAAATTAATGGCCATTGTTAAATTCTGCTGCTCAAGAGATTAAGCAGCTGCATGTTCTTTCTTGCGTTTTCTCCTCTCACAAACATTTATCTCCACCTTCAGGATCTCAGCTGCATTATCCAACAGATAAATGAACAATCCAGGAGAATTATATACACTGCACATGTTGATCTTCATGCATAAATGATTGGCTCATTATGTGCCATCAAGACAGTGTCAACTCTTAGTTTTTGTCCATGATGATCTGTCTGTAACCTGGTCTTTCAATTTTTCTAATGATGTGCCCATCCGTCTTGCTGTTTATCTTCTTTTTTTTTTTTCCTTCTACCTTTCCTAGGATTTGAGACTTTTTTCATAAATAATTCTTCATACATTATCCTAAGCCTTAATGCAGCTTCTTTGATTTGGCTTAATATGTTGTATTACCCTACCATGATGGTTGACAAACTATTATTTACATCCTAAAAAATCCATACAATGGAAGTAGTGCATACACATTTTAATTTCTTATTAAAAATGCATGCAATAATCCAGCCATAGGAACTCATTCTTTAAAAAATTTGAAAAATTATATTCAATGTATTATTGTAGAGCTGCCTAACAAAATTTGGGATTATTGTTTTATGATAATTGTACTAGATCAGTATATAAAAGAAATATGAACCAAGTAAACATTTCCCTATCCATACTTTTCAGAAGGCCTTTCTATATATTTTAGCTGCTTCTTATTGGATAGTCTTATAAACACTGTAGATTATTAAATTTACTATTCACTTGAATTTGAGTCAATGTTTTCCTCTGCATATAGAATAGAATAACAGAGTTGGAAGGGACCTTGGAGGTCTTCTGGTCCAACCCCCTGCTTAGGCAGGAAACCCTACACCACTTCAGACAAATGGTTATCCAACATCATCTTAAAAACTTCCAGTGTTGGAGCATTCACAGCTTCTACCTGGCTACCTGCCTGCCTACATATAGGTAAAGAAAAGGTAACTAACCAAATCTAACATTATCACAGAGCATTTTGTTTTTCTTATGAAGCTACATTAGAACCTTTTAAAACTTAGGAAAATGTTTGGTTGACATCAGTAATGAAAAACACACTTGCAGACCCTTGCAGGGAACTTTAGATAATCCATGTACCATAGTACATATTTAAATTATAAATCACATTGATCTTCATTCCATAACATGTATAGAAGCTTTCAAAGTAGAACTCTGATAACATCCCTAGCAGCGGTGGGTTGCTCCCGGTTCGGCCGGTTCTTAGAACTGGTAGCAGCGGCAGTGGGAGGCTCCACCCACCCGCCCTGGACGCTTCTGTGCATGCATAGAAGCGTTGCGCGAGCGCGAACCGGTAGCAATGGGTTTTAGAACCCACTACTGATCCCTAGATAGCATTTTCCTAGAAATATGATGTAATCATGTAATGAATAATAAAATAAGGTTTACTGAGCCAAAGTCAACCTTACTCCTCAACTTACAACATGTCCCTTATCTAATGTGAGTTCTGCAGGTAAGTGTGCAGTGGTGATGCTGGGTGAGGAGGAGTGTGTATGTTGTGGGAAGCAGATCCAAGGCCTGCAGGAACTCCAAAGGGGTTGGAATTGGAACATGAGGTGCCCCAGGAAGTGGGGGAGACCTTGGGAAGTCCAGGGCTGGGCCTGTACTAGGCCTCCCAAGGCCGGCTCTGAGGCACCTCATACTCTGCTTAATGACTGCCCCGTGTTTCCCCAAAAATAAGACCGAGTCTTATATTAATTTTTGCTCCAAAAGACACATTAGGATTTATTTTCCGGTTAGGTCTTATTTTCGGGGAAACGGTACATCAGGTAGAGCAGGGATGGCGATTCGTAAGTGAGGCAATCACATGGGTGCTTCACTTAACAGCTGTCACGACTTTTGACTGTAACGGGCAAGCTCCATTACGGTTGTGAGTCAAGGACTACCTGTACAGCATTCAGAAGATGGATTTGCTCCAGGAGACTTCTGGTTGCAGCCTCGGCGAGAGCAGCTGGAAAATAGCGGGCTCAGCTGAGCCCTGCGAAATCCAGCTGATAACCGCTGTCGGGAAACCCTTTGGGGTCATAGCCTCCTTGTAGGGGAGGTGAAGGAAGGTGAGGTGCTTCACTGGCCCCGAGGAACCCGCAAATTACTCATTAGGTCCGAAGCAAGCTCACCCGAATGGCAGCAGGCACAGCCGCCATTGCTGGCAGTCACGAAGCCGGGACAACTGGGAACCAAGATTGTGCAGGAGCGGTGTATGGACAGAGCTTTGAAACTGGGTGAGATAATTACCAACTTTTACTCTAATGGCTTGCAGTAACAAAAATAATATGAAAAGAACACTCCTAAGCTTAAAATAGTGGCATACCAACTACACGGAGAGAGAAAAAAGAATCGGAAGAAAAGGCGAAAAAAGCCCAAAGGAAACTATAAAACACAGAAAGATTGGGGGGGGGGGGACTTGAATATTTTGGAAGTGACTTCAGGGAGAAATTATTTGTTATTTGTATATTTGCATTTTTAAAGCTTTTGGATTTACCGACAATCAGCTGTATTAGATAGACTGTTTAACATGGGATCTGAGACTAAGAGAGCCATCTACTGGTGAAAGAGAAGTATTGCAACACTATAATAGTATATTCAAGGGAAGCTAAATATTGTATTCTAAAAAAAATACAAAGCTAAATACACAGAATAGAAGCAACAACATCTGGAGAATGGCCTGACCTTGACTCTATTGTGAGAAGAGGACTGGGAAAATCTGAGAACATTCAATGGTCTTTTTTTCCGTTTGAAGAGTTATAAAAGGAATTAATTTGCAAACAACCAACTTTACTAAAATTGACTATTGGACTAAGGATTGGAAAAGTCGGAAGAACTTAGTGGATTAATTTGGACTAATTTGGACTTGGATAACTTAAAAGAAGGGAAAGGTCAGAAGAAAAGAGAGAAGAAGAGAAATAAGACTTTAAAATTTAGATAATTGGGAGATACATATTTGGAGAACTATAAGGATGTAAATTATTATAAAATAAAATGAGGGGTTTTGGAGGTATAAATATGGGATTGATGAAAATTTTTAAACACTGAAATATTGTAATAATAGAAATATACTTTTCATAAATTGTATTAAATCACTATAAAATGGATCCACAAGAGACATTAGAAATATTGCTGATGTTAAAAAATTTGCGTGAATTTATAGGAGACAGTAAAGAGACAAAGAGATTGTTTAAAGATACAGAAATGAATGTAGAAGCAACTTAACAACTGGGGGGGGGAGAAGAGGAACATGAGATACAAGAAATAGATGAGAAATTAGAAAAAGCAGAGGAAGGGGAAAATAGAAATGAGAAGCAAGAAGCCCCCCCCCCAATTTATAACAGTACAGAGAGAAAAGAGAAAAACCTTGCTAAAAAAACAACAAAAGGAAGTCTTGGAGATAGGTGTTCAAATAATGCAACAAAAAGAGACAAAAGGCACTCAGAAGGGAAAGATTAGTAGATACAAAAAAATTAAAAAGAGATATAAGAGCTTGAGAGAGAGAGATAAAAAGGCTGACTAAAAAATCAATAAATGATGGAATTTTAGAAAGATTAAGGGATGATGGATAATGAGAAAATATATTAATAAAATGGGAAAATACCATAACCCCAATAAGTGCAGATTAGTAGATTGCAATCTAAGATTAGGTAATGTAACTATTATTAATATTGATAGTGTGTTAAAATATATTGTACTCCCGTGATGGATTGAATAGTGTTAATAATTGGTGTTATTAATAATCCCACACATCTGGAACATTGAAGCTATGATGGAATTATGAGTGATTTTTATAATATTGAAGGATAATACCTAGTAAGGGATAACAAATATAGGGTGCAAAGAAATGTTATTTATATTTAAATGAATTAATGGGAAAATGTAAAAGGAATATGTATTGAGACAAGTATTGTTGAAGTTGGAAGATTAAAATTCCACATACTATTTGAATTATTATTATTATTGTCAATGTTGTGTAAAAAAGATTTGACCCAGTCAAAGCAATTATGTACGTTTATTATTGGAAAAAATAAAAAAATTATTTGGGGGGAGAAAAAAAGAAGAAGATGGATTTGCTCCTGAGCTCCGTTTCTTACAAGGCTTGTTTGGGTTATAGATGCAGAGGGTATTTTGTCCCTGACTTTGGGTTTTATTTTACTTGCCACTCTAAGCTTTGCTTTCAAGTAATCAGCAGGTGGTTGCTTCATGAGAAGCCATAAGCAGTTGCTGTTATGAAACATTATGTTTTTAAGTAAGTGTGTGTGGGAGATTTCTTTAATACTGTACACTTATTTTTATTTTTGTTCGGAGTTCTGCCGTTTCATACAAAGGGCAGATGCCACACCAAATTTAACTACATATCTTGTCATCTATGAGAGAGTAGCTGTGGGAGACAGTTCTTGTCGGGTTTTTCTTTTATACATTTCTTTTCTACAAAACTACTGATTTGCAGTTTACTACAAACAATTATCCATTATCCTACCTGTCACTCTCATTTTCAGGAGGTTGTAATCCATGGGTTGGATTATGGGTTGGATGTGGGGAGCATGATAGGGGGGTGTATCAATATCTAATTAAACATTAGAGATTGGGCACATGAGTGTATGTTCCTACCAAGGATATGATTATAGAAATAGGAGGAGGAGGAAATCATAATCATGTATCATAGTCATCTCTGGTTTGCTGTCACTGGTGTTCGATAAAGAGTGTAGAGGCAAAGTAATTCCCCTTGTATGGTAAACCTCAGTAGCTTTCAACTTTTTATTCATAGCATGCACTGGTTTGAATGGTAACTCTGTAAACATTCACTAGAAATAAGAAACAACCCCATGAAACCTGGTTGTAAGTTGACATACATAGGATTGAACAATTAGGCTCCTTTTGCTTCTACTTCCAAATGTCACTTTTAATCTTCCATTTTCAACAGAAAAGGGCATAGTCTAGGAATCCCTCATTTGCCATGCACAAGAGTTAGATTAACCACTGTGAGAAAATTAAATGAAAGTCTAGCCTTCTTTAGGATATTAAATGATTTTGATGGAGGAGAAAAATGCACGACATTCTTCAAACAGCATTGTCTGCAAAAAAAATCTGACAAAGCATTAATGCCCCCTGCTGCATAATCTTCTGAAGTTCTGTAGAAGCTTATGCGAGTTTAAATAGAAACACGGATCAGTGGAGCTCAAGGACTAGCTAATATTCAGCACTTTAACTCTGGGGTTTCTTTTCTTTTTTCTTTTAATTAAAGTGAGGGGGAAAGAACTGTGCAGCGAGATTTAAAGGATACGTTTTAAGCGGGGTGGGTTCCAACTTACCTCGCTGCCGGTTCGCTCCCTCCCGTGCTGTGTGGGCGCGCCTCATAAGCGTGCACGCGCTTCGTGCACGCGCGCATGCGCAGTAACAAAAAATCCAAAAAACAAAAACAAAAACCCAAAGCCGAAAAAAAGATGGCGACTGCATGCACAGTGCTGGAAGTCAGCTTCTGCGCATGCTCAGAAGAAAAATAAATAAATTTTAAAAAAAAATTTAAAAAAATTTGAAAAAAAGATGGCGGCCCCCACGGACCGGCACCGACCGATCCGGTTCATTCCGAACCGGGAGGAACCCACCCCTGGTTTTAAGGGAATTTTTACAGGAAATCTGGAGCCCTTCTTAAGATTTAAAAAAAAACAGTTTTTTTTTCTAATTTTGTGCCTACTAAATTCTACAGAACCAATTATTGTTTGCTTGTTTCTACTCCTCACCATATTTTGGGAGAATGTTGCTGGAACCAAATCCCACCTCTGCCACAGACTGGACCCAATTTGAATTTCTGCACACAAGTACTTTTTCTCAAATGAAATATTCTTCCAAATTGTTTTATAAATCTCAAATTAGCCTAGTAAAACTACATAGCAATAGCACTGAGACTTATATACTGCTTCTTAGTGTTTTACAGTCCTCTCTAAACAGTTTCCAGAGTCGTCATATTGCCCCCAACAATCTGGCTCCGCATTTTACCAACCTTGGAAGGATGGAAGACTGAGTCAACCTTGAGCCGGTCAGGATTGAACTCCTGGCAGTGGGCAGAATTAGCCTGCAGTGCTGCATTCTAACCATTTCACCACCACAGCTCTCGCCACATAGCAATAGCACTTAGACTTATATACCACTTCACAGTGCTTTACAGCCCTCTCTTAAGCGGTTTACAGTGTCAGCATATTGCCCCCAACAATCTTGGGTCCTCATTAGCTATGGTTTAATGTCATGTATGGAACTAGACAGTGACAACCTGTTTGGCAGATAGATTAAAACTACTTTTTTTTTAGTTTAGTGTGATGTTTATATACAAGTTTGTTTGTGGATGACAAAATGGATGGTCCCACAGAAGAAAACCAACATACTTTTGGCCTAAGTTCAGCTATAGCTGAAGTCCTCCTTGTTTTCAGTTGAGGTCTCTAAAATTCAAATAATCAGATCATGATCAGCTGGTTCAGTTCAGCTTCTATGGGCAATCCTCAACTTACTGCCGTTGGTTTAAAATAGTTGAAGTTATGACAGCCTTGGAAAAAGTTATTTATGACCCATCCTCAAAGTTACAACCATTACACTGCTCCACATTCACATGATCACAATTCGTGTTTTTAGCAAACAGCTTGCATTTACCACAGTTGCAGCATCTTGCAATCACGTAATTGTGATTTGCCACCTTCCTAACCAGCTTTCGACCAGCAAAGTCAGTTGGGGAAGCCAGATTTGCTTAACAACTGTGCAATTCGCTTAGCATCCTTATGATTCGCCCAACGACTATGGTAAGGTAAAGGTAAAGGTTCCCCCTCGCACATATGTGCTAGTCGTTCCCGACTCTAGGGGGCAATGCTCATCTCCGTTTCAAAGCCAAAGAGCCAGCGCTGTCCAAAGACATCTCCGTGGTCATGTGGCCGGAATGACTAAATGCCGAAGGCGCATGGAACGCTGTTACCTTCCCACCAAAGGTGGTCCCTATTTTTCTACTTGCATTTTTACATGCTTTCAAACTGCTAGGTTGGCAGAAGCTGGGACAAGTAACAGGAGCTCACTCCGTTACTCGGCGCTAGGGATTCGAACCACTGAACTGCCGACCTTTCTGATTGACAAGCTCAACGTCTTAGCCACTGAGCCACCGCATCCCACTAACGACTATGGTAAAAATGGTCATACAATCAGGTCTGGTCACATGATGACTTGTTTAACAACCCACATTGCTAGCAACTGAAATCCCAGTCCCAATTGTGGTCCTTAATCAAGAATCACCTGTATTTTTTCATCAAGCCCAGTTGCTCAGTATAGTGAAACAGCTAGTAAGTCTAAAACAGTTGCAAATAAAGCCCTGTGTAACCAGTCTGCATGCATAGACAATTAAAATGGGGAGATGAACTATGTAAGCCCTGCCTCATCCAGACTCCCTCCCTACTCAATTTCATGAAAGGATGAAAGAGATTATGTGAGTGAAGTTTGTCCAAATGCAAATCGATTTCTCATGTGATTATGCCATTTGACAAACTTTTTATTCATAGGAGCATGATACATACTTTCCAGAGAATGTGCTAATGCTATATTTCTTTTTTCGTTCTTTATTAAAACTCAAGAAAGTTCTAATTCAAAGCCTAATGTCTATGTTTAATTGAAGGAAGCTAGATAAATTGGAGTTTAATTCGCACAAGAAATTTGCTTTTTGAAAACTTGATAAACATACAATAATGATTCCATTGTGCTGGATGGGACTGTGCTGTCTCTGTTCTTCTGAATTCATCTCTGACCTTTGATGGTTATGATAACTTGGCTCAATTTGACTGGCTTATCACCTATACATGACAATTGGCCACCTTTTAATTTAAGGCAGGGCTGTTTTTATCTTTTCATAGTTCTTTATATAGGCCTTGAACTGACACTTGGTGTGGGATCTAGAATGGGTTTTCTGGAGAACCAACAATGGAGAATCTTCTCCCCACACAGCATCTAAATACCGTATTTTTCGGAGTATAAGACGCACCGGAGTATAAGACGCACCTTAGTTTTGGGGGAGGAAAACAAGAAAAAAAAATCTGCCTCTGCCTCTCAGCAAACAGTACAGATGATATACACTGTTTGCTGTGTATTTCTGTGCATGTGTGCCTGACCCATAGAAATAGCAAAGAATTGGAGAAATGTACATTATGGCAGTATATTAATGCCAGAAAGTTTTCTTAAATGTAGTCACACTAACTCCTCCCAATTATTTAAATAGATCTACTCCAAACCTCCAAACGTCAGGGTTTAACTCAGCTGCCTTATTTTAATAATAAAACAGGACACTGTTACATTTCAGATTATTACTTGTACAGATGCTGTTAAAATTGATGTGG
>QLTV01003430.1:319748-342218 GCA_003457575.1 Thermophis baileyi
AGACTGAGCAGGCTACGCGGGAGAAGAGTGCCCCACCCATCTTCACAAGGCACACCTGGGGAATGAGCAGGGATGAAATGCTCCTGGTTCGCTCGTACCTGTCGGTCACCGTAGAGCCGGTCACCAAGGTAGCGCGAGGCGCCGCCCACCCACCCGGATGCCACCATTTGGGTTCTTTTACCCTCTGCGCATGCGCAAAGCATTCTGCGCATGCGCAGAGGGTAGAAGAACTCAAATGGCGGCGTCCGGGCTACCAGCTGTCCGGCGACCCGCAGCACGGCCAAACCGGGACCTTTTCACCCCTGCAGTGACAGTGGCACCAAGATGGCGGGCTAACGCGTGCGGCGACCCCTGTGAAATGGTTGTTCGACCCCCAAAGGGGTCGCGACCCACAGGTTGAGAACCGCTGTTCTATATGATCCTACTTACCATTATTCTGAGTTCATTAAAATCAATACCATCCTGGATAGGTGGGTTGGACTGAGAGAAATTGACTGGCTCAAGATCACCTATCTGGCTTTCACGGCTAAGGCAAGACTAGAACTCACAGTCTCCCGGTTTCTAGCTGGGTGTCCTAACCACTAGACCAAACTGACTTGTTTCTGAAAGCATGTCTGTGGGAACACAAACGTTCTTTTGCATTGTCATTTTTCTTCAGTGTTTTAGTTTCCACTTGTCAACTATGTCTTCCACAATGACTAATATGTCAAGTCTTAGAAAGCTAGTCTCTTGTGTTTTCTTCTAAGGTCCAAAGGAGAACGTTTCCAGTAAGACAAGTTAAGAATTTCCTATAAGGATTCTGCTTGGCAGAGTTGTATCCAAACAGATATCAGGATATTTTAACATTTCCCACGGGTATGACTTCACACCTCTTTGAGAAATCTGCATTTTGCTTTTGAAAGACATCATCGATATCTTTTCCTCAGTCGGGAAGACAATAACAGGCATCAGCAGAAGTGCTGTGTCAGTTGCGCCTCCATTAAGTTCATCCTGAGCCTTTTATAGCATTGACAAATTCATTCAGTTGGATTTCTGATCAATTCCTCTCTTCCTGTTGGTTGCTTCCTTTCTTCCATTATTTTATTTACTACTTTGTAATTATTATTTTTTTCTGAATGAGATTGACATTGAGTGAGCCTTGTAATTATTTAATATGGCCTGCCAGATTCTTTTAACAGACTGCATGAGGAGAAAGGAATTTCTGGGGTTCCAAGTGGGTTTAAATTTAGCACTTTCAGCCTGATATTCTGAACTTTTTAAAGGATTTTGTTAAAACTATTTTATGCATGTTGCATGTTAATAATTTGTGTTGCATTTTAATAATTTGTGTTGCTTTTAATTTGATCATCCTATTTGTACGTACGCATGTTAATAATTTATGTTGCTTTTAATTTATTATGCTGTTAATTTGATCATCCTCCTTGGATGGAAAGGGAAGACATATATCAAATACATTAAACAATCAATCAATCATTTTAAAAAAATATCCCGAAATAAAGCATAGTACTTTCCATGGCGGCAGTGGGAAGGAGCTTGACTAATTTCCAAACCAAATTAGCTGGAATATCTCAAATCTTCTCCTTAGACCTGTTTCAATCAGAATGGGCGAGATGGACAGGAAACAGATTTAAAAATAAATAAAATGATAAAGAAACAGAACACTGAGTACAACAGTAAGATGCACCCCCCCACAAAAAAAAGAATTCAAACCCAAAAATATGGCATATTCTCTAGAGAGCTAAAAATAGGAAGTAGGTGGAGAGAGAACAGCAGAGGATTGTCAGTGTCACTGTTTTGCTTCCCTTCTTTCTGAAACTCCTTGGCTACGTTACTATGCACCCTCCAGAGTAAATCTCACTAGATTCCCCCCCCCCTGAGGTTTCTTTTCCATCTGTATGTTGCTTTCGTGGGCCTTGTGGGGTGGGGGGTGTTTATTCTGGCCCAGATTTCTTAACTGATAGGATGCATACCCTGTTCAGGGCTGCCCCGTTTCATTTGCATTGATCCACGCTGCTGGTAACAACTACACACTTTGGACTAAGTCGGGGTTGTACCTCCTGTTCTTTTGTGAGGTGCTTTGTAGTCCCAAAACTTTCCTGGGAGTAGAAGGGGGAGTTACTTTGCAATTTATGAAAGAAGTGCTCCAGAGGGCAGACATTAATCCCAGCGCATTCCTGCACCGATGTGGGCATTGCTGCTGAAATGGTGGCAGTGAGAATGGAGGGTGGCAATTGTCAGAGGCATAAATGCTGAGCAGCTGCTAATGTCTCATTGTCACCATGCTGTATTTTCAGCTTGTTATTATGGCTGGGACGGTCTTGCTCGCCTACTACTTCGAGTGCACGGACACTTTCCAGGTGCATATTCAAGGCTTCTTCTGCCAAGACAGCAATTTGATGAAACCGTATCCAGGAACCGAGGATGAAAGCTTCATTTCCCCTTTTATCCTCTACTGTGTACTGGCTGCAACCCCAACAGCAATTGTAAGTAGATTGAATATATTAAATATGTATATGTATATGCATATTTTAAAGATTCTTTATTGGATTGTTGATTCTATTCCTTTTCCACCCTCATGATTTTTATCTAACTCCGTAAATGTCAGTATAGTCATGAGGAGACCAGCATAACTTCAAGGCATCTTTATTTCTTTATTTTTAAACTGAAGCTTTTGACAGAGATTGACATGTTATCATAATCCCTTTGGGTATTAATTATCCCCCTAATTAATTAATTATGTGTATGTGATTTCACAGGAAGACAAAACACCATGTTACATATTTCTCAGATGAAATGGCAATAGCTAAGTGTTTCTCACTGGGTAAAACAGCTTCACACATTTAGATCAACCACAACACTTGGATGTAAATGATTGGTGTTGGAGTTTATCACCATGAGTTCTCGGGGAGTTTAGTAAATAAATAAACTATGCAAAATGAGAATCTTGCAAGGTGTGTGAAGTTTCACATGCCGAAGGCAAAACTGACTGCTTTAACAAATATTTCAGCTGAGTAGTGCTTATGAACGAATTAAAAAAAATTGCCTTTTGCAAATCAAATGTCTCTTTCCCAACTCTTTCCAATATAATTCCCATGCCAAATAATTGAAGGCTGTCATAAGTCCAAGAAAACTATTAATTAAGAGATAAATGCCAAAAAGTGTCCTGATTGCTTTGCTTTTCATGGGAGACATTAGCTTTTTTGTGCTACAAAGCAAATAGGTTCAGCCACCAGTTTAATTTAAAATGCTGCTTCAAATAAGCTTCTGAGACATGTTTGTCTAGTTCCTTTTGTGCAACCCGGTTTGTTTTTCCTTCCCACCAGAATATGTGTTATACCTGTTTGCAGTTTTTTTCCTTAAGTTCACTGCAAGAGAGATTCAACAGAAGAATAATGAGCAACATATATTAAGCACATCAACTAGATCAGTGATGGTGAACCTTTTTTGGCTCAGGTGCCAAAAGGGTGTACACGCGCGCGATAGCGTGCGTGCGCGTGCCCACACCCATAATGCAATGCCCTCCCCCTGCGCATGCGCACAACCCCCGCTGCCCCCCACGCATGTGCACAGGCCTCACTGAAGCCTCCGGACTTCCTGTAGACCCGTTGGGCTGTTTTTCGCTCTCCCCAGGGTTCAGGAAAGCCTCATAAAGCCTGGGAACGGCGAAAAATGGCCCAACAGGCCAATCGGAAATTCGGAAACGAAACGGAAGTGGAGCTGCCCTACTACTTACCTTCAGATAGTGGCAACCAGGCCTCGCACACCTTGGCGTATTTCTTCTGCAGCAAGGTTTGCCTGAAGGCCTCTCGAGGTGTGCGAGGCCTGGCTGCAACTGTCCAAACCCGAAGAAGTTCCTGAAAACCTCTGACAGCGAAAAGGAGGCTGGGGGTGAGCACACAAGTTAACTTCCGGTTGGCCAGTAGGGCCATTTTTCGCCATCCCCAGGCTTCAGGAGGCTTTCCTGAAGCCTGGGGAAAGCGAAAACAGCCGAAAAGAAGGCCGAAAATCAGCTGGCCAGCGTGCACATGCGCCCTGGAGCTGACATAGGGCAACACCTCGCGTGCCCTCAGATATGGCTCCGCGTGCCATAGGTTCGCCATCACTGAACTAGATGAACATGTCCATATAGGGTAGGCTCAGCTTAGCTTCTTATTCAAATTTGCAGGTCTCAATCCAGCATCCTTACAGGATGTGCACAGCTGTGTGCAATATGATTAGTTGATAGTAAGAGTGCTACAAACACACTTTCTTCCACCCACATTTCTAGAAAAGTTTTTTTAATCTCATCGCCTGTTTTCAAAGAAATGGTTTAAAATAAAATTTTCAAAAACTCTGAACTAATGTGCAGGTCAAATATTCAGACCACACTTGCTAAAACGTTCCAAGGTAAGAGATGCTGAATGTATTGCAAAAGAGTTTGAAAGCTAGAAGGGAAAAAGCGTTGTGATCTTTTAAAGGTGCATTTGTAGACACAAGTGTACAGGCTTCTAGAAAGAGAGGTCTTTTTAAAGGAAATAATCCGGAAAGGTATTTGAGGAGTATTTACTTGCTATCCACATTCACCCAAGGTATGTTCAATAAGATATGCCCTCTATGCCATTTCATGGCAGGCAGCCCTTGACAGCTATAGAAAAAGATTAAATGCTTATTATTGTCCCTCTCTGAGATTCTTCCATATGCAGTAGAACGGGGGTATCAAACTGGCGACCCGTGGGCCAGATGCGTCACCCGCAGGCCACGCCCACCCCAGCTCCACGAAGGGAAAAAACATCACGATATGTCAGGTGACGGCAACATAACACCGCAAGTTTGACACCCGTGCAGTAGAACCTTAGCTAATTAACGTTCCCCATCCTATGTAAATGTATTGGGATATATATGCAGGATCCTTTAACACTGATGCTAAACACACAGCCTCAGGAGATGTAACTAGCCTGTGCTTGGGGAAATAACAGTGGGAGGTCTTATCAGTTTTGTGCATAAATGCATGGAATTAATCCGCCAAATCACAGGTGGGATTCAACCATGGGATTCAATGGTTCGCCTGAACCATTAGTTAATTGCTTATGCAGTTCGGAGAACCGGTTAAAAATAAAGTGCAAGAGAGGGTTTTTTTCCTCTCTCTCTCCCTTCAGTTAATAGCTCCACTTAACAGTTGCAGCTGGAATGCAGACGAAACAAGATGAATCAAGTCAATAAACAACAGAAACTGACAAGATTAGGGCAGAGAAACCCATCAATTACCCATCTAGGGATGGGATTAACCTCTTCCCTTCAGGAAGAAGGACAAGATTACAAACATTTTCATTATAAAGAGTATTAAGTAACATTTCTGTGATCAGCTGATACTCCCTGGAGTTTCCCAAGACCTTTTATAGCTGCTGCAGTGTTGGCTGCTACTTGTTTCTCCCTGGGTGAAAAGATACAGGAGGGGACAATGATGCAGCTTGAGCATACAAGCCATGAATTTAATGCATGTGTGGTCCAGCCAGCTGTATTGCTTCTGCTGTGAAGCACCCAATTTAGAACATAGAGAACATAGAATAATAGAGTTGGAAGGGTTAATGGCTTTTGGCAGCATGCCCAGGCTTTCAATTAGCCTGAGCAGCTGCTCTTAGTTTCCCTCTCAGCTGCTGCGTTTGCTTTGGCGTTGACTTTTTTTTAAAAGGGGAATGGCTGTTTTAAGTTTTTTACATTGTTTTAGTGGTTCCTGGCATTGTCCTTTTGGGATGTACTTCCATCACTCTTTTTGAAAGCCTCTAATGATGGAGCACCCACAACTTCTGAAGGCAAGCTATACCATTGGTTGATTGGTCTCACCCTTAGGAAATTTCTCCTTAGTCCTAGGTTGCTTCTCTCTTTGGTTAGTTTCCATCCATTGTTTCTTGTTGTGCCTTTTGGTGCTTTGGAAAACAGATTGACTCCCTCATTTTTGTAGGAGCCCCTCAAATTTCCTGACAGAACAATTAATCAGTGGAACAACTTGCCTCCAGAAGTTGTAAATGCTCCAACACTGGAAGTTTTTAAGAAGAGATTGGATAATCATTTGTCTGAAATGGTATAGGATTTTCTGCTTGAGTAGGAGGTTGGAATTCTATTCTAAATATTGGAACAGTGCTATTTTATTGTGAGTTGGACTAAGGAGAAATTTCCTAAGGGTGATACCAATCAAGTTGGCCACGCCCACCCAGTCACATGACCCATTTCCCACAGAAAACACCAGGAGCCACAAAACCTGGGTAGGTGTGGCTGAGGGGGTCATGTGACTGGGTGGGAGTGACATTGAATTTGCCACGCCCACCCACTCACATGACCAAGCCACGCCCACCAAGCCACGCCCACAGAACCAGTGGTAAAACAAATTGAATCCCACCACTGCGCCAAATCCTTCTGTGACACACTATATTTCATGCACCCAAAGTGTAACTATGAAGGATTTTCCATGTAGCAAGAGTCCTTTGGGAGTTGGGCGGCATACAAATTTTATTAAATAAATGTACAGCAGGTACAGAATGATCCAAATCCCCATTTCAGGGATTTCTGATTTGCAGTCCACATTTCTTCAGAGGAGCTTAGATCACCACATACAGGAGTAATTAATGCCTTGCATGTAAATTCATTCACCCCTTCATTTGGGATTTTTATTTGAAGTTCTTTGATTCGGTAAAAACGTGCCTCCTTTACCTGCTAATTTTCTGTCCAGTGGTTGAAGCCATGTTATTGATAGAGCAGGAATTGATGGTCACATGCTTGATGGTGAAATCCAAAGTGTGCTTTTCTTTTGTTTCGTACTCCAGGACAACTGGATAGCATGAACTTATTGTTATATATGGCAGGCACAGTCAAAGTAGGTTATGCACACCTACAGATGGTCCTCAACTTACAACAGTTCATTTAGTGACCGTTCAAAGTTACAACGGCACTGAAAAAAGTAACTTATGACCATTTTTCACACTTATGACCGTTGCAGCATCCCCATGGTCACGTGATTTACATTTGGATGCTTGACAATTGGTTCATATTTATGACGGTTGCGGTGTCCCAGGGTCATCTGATCATCTTTTGTGATGTTCTGACAATGTGAATGGGAAATTCAGATTCATTTAACAAATGTGCAACTGCAGTGATTCAGTTAACAACTGTGGCAAGAAAAGTCATAAAATGGGGCAAAACTCTCTTTAACAAATTTCTCACTTAGCAACGTAAATTCTGGGCTCAATTCTGGTCTTAAGTTGAGGACTACCTGTATTACTTTTCTGACTGGGAGATAGGCCAATGCTAGTGACTGGCCCAAAGTTATCTAGTGCTTTTCTGTGGCTGGGGATGGACTGGAATTTGGTTCTCCATGATGCAGTACTGTACTATAATGGCTACACTACACTAGTCTCCTGGATAATCTTACTTATCAACAGAAATTCTTAATGTCACTGCTTCAGTCAAACTGGTAGATTATTATATCTCTAGCAATACCAGCAGTAGTTGTGTTTCTTGAAAATAAGTGCCCAAACTGATTGAATTGCAGAGATTCAAGGGGTGAAGAAAGCATCATGTGAGGGATACTGTATGTCCTACTTGCCAACTAATAATTTATATATAATTAGGAAAGCTAAATTTGGTGTTGTGGTTAAAATATTGGACTAGAAAGTGGGACCAGTCTGCCCTTAGGCATGGAAGCTCACTGGGTGACTTTGCTAGCTCTTTCTCAACCCAGCAGGTTTGTTGTGGGCAAAAATTGTAGGAGAGAGAGCTGTGTACACCACATGAATCTCATGAATGAAAGGCTAGATATAATCTAAATAAATAGTAACCAATGGAGTCTGAGGAAAGCAGCAGTTAGGAATTGATGGTGCACCTGATTGGAAGGAGGAGAGGTTGCCAGAAGAGAAGAGACAGCACAGAAGACAAGACTAGCTAAATGTAAACATAGATATTTATTTGGAAATGGGGTTTCTTTGGGACTTCCTTTTGTACAACTCTTTATATTATGATTATCATTATTATTATTAGTAGTATAATTATTATGACTATCATTACTATGTTGCTTTGCATGGACACTGAGAGCTTCTGCACCAGAGACAAATTCCTTTTGTGTCTATTCACACTTGGCCAAATAAAGTATTATATTCTATCTTTCGGAAACTTTAGCAACAAACTACCCAGCAGCAGCATCATATGTCTGGAAATCACATAAAAGTTGGTTGGGTGGGTGATGTCTTTTTCAAGCCTCCAGTTGCAGGGAGCACAAATGGGAGAATTCTGTTTCTGTGTCTGCCTCAAAGGTACTCTAGCTGTGGTTAATCTCCTTCCTGGTGGAAAATTCAGAGATCTTTATAAAATATCAAGGCTTCTTGTGTGCCTGCACCATTACTCCACTGATAAGCACTCAGATGAATAATAGTAAAGATGCTGAAGAGAAAGGGAAATAATAAAGGAGAAAGAAGCAGAACTTTTCTTAAAAAAAAAAAAAAAACCAAGGGGGAAAAAGGGCCCTGGGGAAATAAGGAGAGTCAGAGATACAAGAAGCCCTATTGACAGAAATGTAGCCAAGAGGGAGAAGTAGCAATAAAACCAGAAATACAACTCTTTCCAAAAAGAAGAGCACCACAAGGATTAATTTCTTGCCCACGTTGTATGTTTATTGCATAATGAATTTGATAGCCTTTATAATCTACAAGGCTTATTTATTGCCATTTTTGCTTTTAGTATATAGCTGTTCCATATTCCCTTTTCTATCTTTCCTATTCCATAGTTCTTCCTGCATCCAGCACACAAATTAAAAATTGGATTATTTTTTTAAAAATAGAAAAATATAATAGTTTCGCCTATTAATTTGTTATTAGGTTCTGTTCCTATACTGATTGTACTAATAACAAAAAACAAATACATCTTGTAAAGAATAAAATTGTGTTACTCCCAACTAAGGGTGATTAGCAAAATATAAAATAAATTTAGTTGATATAAGTAAGAAAATCATCAGGCATATACCTCCCCCTCACATTAGCAAGTGGGGGATTTGTTTTGGTTGCATTTTTTTTTTTTTGCTTATTTTCAAATTTAACCTTTTAAATATTTAAATAGATAACCTATGCCCTCATTGGGGTCATCATTTCAGAGATATTTCCTTACCAGATTCCTCAGTGCTTTTAATAATGGCATAGCTTCTATTGTACTTCCTTCATTGAAAAGTTGGGATACATTCAAAGATGGATCAGCCTTGAAAGTAGCCCACGTTGAACTGTATACCACAGTCAAACACCAGCACAGGAAATGCTTTATGACATTTTGTATCATGTCATAAACTGCTTTATGATCATGTTTATGTCATAAAGTGTTTTATAAACTTTGCCAAATTTCAATTCCAAGGGAGTCATGGGTCCCAGATTTTGTATGTGTTCTGTATGTTAGGCCAGTGGCCCCCAACCTTTTTGGGCACCAGGTTCTATGGAGAGAGGTTTTCCCGTGGACCAGAAAGGGAATGGTTTTGTGTGCTGCCTGCATCCTGCGGACGGGGCTTCGCTTATTTGCGCAGCCCGGTTTCTGGCATGCTGCGGCCTGGTGCCAATCCACAGACCCGGGGTTGGGGACCCCTGTGTTAACCCATTTAAGGTAACTTGGTTCAAAATGTTTTGCCTATGATGCACTATTCCGCCCAATTAAAAGTTACAGGATTCAGAATTTTAGTAATATATAGGAGATAACCTTTGGAGAATTAAAGACTCTGTTGCTTCAGATGTAAGCTAGTGAGTTGTAGTAAGTGGTTAATTAATCTCTTTATCCAGAGATGGTCATCCAGAATTGGTGAAAACTCAATTTATCTGACTTCTCTACTACTCCCACCAGTTCTCCGCTCTCAGTGTTCTGTTCTCTGCTCTCATAGAGTTAGATTAGGTTAAGAAAGGGAGGGATGGGATGGATTAACATCCCTTTCCAGAGAGTGGTTTCCGGTTATCAAGGGGAGTTCAGCAGTGACCAATGCATTTGTCTTTGTGATTCTCAGCATTCCCCTTTCCCCTTCCCTTTTACAGATTTTTATTGGAGAGATATCTATGTATTTCATCAAGTCCACCAGAGAAAGCTTAATTATCCAAGAGAAAACCATTTTGACAGGAGAATGCTGTTACCTGAATCCGCTACTTCGGAGAATCATCCGATTTATAGGTAAGCATAATTAACACATTTGCAGAGTAAAATAAGCCGAACAATTTCATATATTTTTATGCACAAACCTCACATGTAAAGATTCCCCAGGAGGGTGGGTGTGGGTGTGTGAGTGAGAGAGGGAGGGAGGGGGAGGGAGGGAGAGAGAGAGCGAGAGAGAGCGAGAGAGAGAGAGAGAGAGAGGAATGGAATGGAATAGAATGGAGAGAGAGAAGTTACTAGCTCCAAGGTTTTGAAAGTCTTTTTCTTTAGACTTTCTTTCTTTCTTTCTTTCTTTCTTTTGGCATTTTTCTGGCACAATATTTCACACCTAACAAACCACATTTCATAACGCTTAGTGATATAGGCCTCGTACAGTTTGATCAAGAGCCAGAGACAGATTCTCTCAAAGGGCCTGTGACAAAAGAAGGGCAAAACTATTTCCTTCTTTTTCCTTTCAGAACTAAGAAATCAATTTTATTACGGGAGGCCAACTACTAACCTGCCATTCTGATGACTTTTGGCTGGCAACCATCATTTTTATTTTCCATTAGTTTCCCGTAGCAGTCGTGATTTTCAGTGGTCTTTGAAGTAGAATTCCCAGCTAGAGGCAGCCTCTAAAAACGGATTACAAAAATAAAATAGTGGTTTTCTTCCAGTAGTTGCATGAAGAGATGAAATACAGGTAGTCTTTGACTTATGACCACAATGGAGCTCAAAATTTCTGTTGCTAATTTGTTAAGTGAATATTGCCCCATTTTACAACTTTTCTTGCCACAGTTGTTCAGTGAATCACAGTAGTTGCTAAGTTAGCAACATGGTGGTTAAGTGAATCTGGTTTCTCCATTGGTTTGGCTCGTCAGAAGGTCGTAAAAGATGATCTTGGGACATTGCAACCTCATAAATACGAATCAGTTGCCAAGTGTATGAATTTTGATCACATGACCACGAGGACGCTGCAACAGTTGGAAGTGTGAAACACAATCATAAGTCACTTTTTGCAGTGACGTAACTTTGAACAGTCACTAAATGAACTGTTATAAGTCGAGGACTACCTGTATAAGAGCGGTTAACACAGCTGCATGCTCTGCTCTTGCTAGGGAACAGGGGCAGGGCTCTGGGAGAAGAGGAGCCAGGAAGGTCCAGCTTCCATGTTCTTCCAGAGAAAAGATTTTCTGATTCAGCTAAAGTCCTAATTCTGTGAAAGAATTGGAAGAAATTTGGATCTAGGCAGCAATCAAGTTTTTGCTATTTCAATAGGACTCTGACTCCTCTCAATCCATTATGATTATTCCCTGTGTTCTCATGAGCAAAACAAAATAATTACGTACTTTCTTTTCCAGCTGAACTATGTCCAAGGAATCGGGCTTAGCACATTTCACCCACTCTGTGCTTCACATGCATTACCTAAACCGTATTAGCAGCCTAGTAGTGTTATCCCCATCTTGCAGGAGGAAACTGAGTTGTAGAATTAGTGTCTTATTAGTGGCTTCCTTGTGTGTATCCATTTTAAATGAAAATAGAACTTAAGATTTCCTGCCTCACAGGGTAGCTTGCTTCTTTCCCGAATAAAGTAATCGAAACGAAAGACATCACTTGCGAGAAATTTTTTTTAAAAACCATATTTTAATGATTTTAAAATATGTATTTTAAGCAATCTCTACTGCATTGATAAGAGGTAAAGAGTCCATTGGAAAATCTAGGAAGTGCTTTCACTGTGCTGCTGAAATCTAAACTAATCAAACAATCTCACCTGCAGGACTTCTGCTAAAAGCACTTCTGCTGTGCATGTATGACTAAATGTTTATTATTGGCCAATATGCTTTTCAGCAGCTTCTGCTTTCAATTGGTCTACATCCCAAGTATTTTCTCTTTCTGTCTGCCTTCTTTAATTTCTTGTAGTTAGAGGATTCGATAGGCTGGGCTAAATGTGAAAGTTGCTTCAGTTTAGATGGCTTTCATCTGTATATAAGCTTCTGAAATATGTAGCTCCTTTGATGGAAAACAGTTTCTTTATGTGGATCGTTATTTTAGAGGCAAAATCCCCCGATAATGGAGATTTAAAAATAAAGCATCTGATGTGATTAAAGAAGATTGATTATTTCTCATATGAGGTATATTCATTATTACTCTTAATATGAGAATACAAAACAAAATTTGAAGAGGCTCAGGTCAGTGATCATGAATTGTTAAGCATAGTCGCACCTGCTTAGAAGTTGGATGGGAAACCACAAGGGCTATGACGCAGTTTGTTAAAACGCTCTCAATTGTGCCTCTGTAGAAAGTGGCCAGGACAGAAGGAGAAAGATGTGCTCTCCTCATCCGACGCAGGAAATGCAGATGCTGGCTTGCACGCTTCACTAAGGATGATGTGTGGAGAGACCACTTACGTTACCTTGTCTCTATCTATCTATCTATCTATCTATCTATCTATCTATCTATCTATCTATCTATCATCTGTCTATCTATCTATCTATCTATCTATCTATCTATCATCTGTCTATCTATCTATCTATCTATCTATCTATCATCTATCTATCATCTATCTATCATCTATCTATCATCTGTCTGTCTGTCTGTCTGTCTATCATCTGTCTGTCTGTCTGTCTGTCTATCTATCTATCGATCTATCTCTCTATCTATCTACCTACCTATCTATCTATCTATCTATCTATCTATCTATCTATCTATCTATCTATCTATCTATCTATCTATCATTTTAGTATTCCTTGACTAGATAGGATATTTCTGCAATATCTTAATTGTGGCAAAGTTAAACTGGGATTGTTTACTGACAAAAGGGTTTTACTGAGAAAATAATAGCAATAGCAAGTAGACTTATATACCGCTTCATAGTGCTTTACAGCCCTCTCTAAGCGGTTTACAGAGTCAGCATATTGCCCCTAACAATCTGGGTCCTCATTTTTACCGACCTCGGAAGGATGGAAGGTTGAGTCAACCTTGAGCCTGGTGAGATTTGATCTGCCAAACTGCTGGCAGCCGGTGATCAGCAGAAGTAGCCTGCAGTACTGCACTCTAACCACTGCGCCACTGCGGCTCAGTTAGAATATCATAATGAAAGTGTGTTTCAATTTTCCAGTAGAAAAATGGAGATTGTATAAACTTTCCATCCCGAAACGCTTATCCATGCTTCATTTAATCATAGCATATTCAGCTATCCTAATGTTCTGTATTATCATTAGATCCTAACCATTTCCTTGCCCTCATTAGTACAATTCTGAATTGATTACTCGAAGAAGACTCGCTCCATCTCTCTCTCATTTTCCTCTACATACATTTCCATATTATGTTTCAGAACATTAATAAAAGCTGGGTTCTCATTCTTTATATGTGCTAGACAGTTGGTGCACTTCATTTGAACAAAAGCCATACTTTGACCGTGGCCCACATTAGCATAAAATAACATTAGGCAACTTTGAAGGCTCAAGTACATTCGAATGTCTCTGTGTCTCTATAGTTTTTGCAGCCTCCACATTTGGTTTAATTACATTTATCCTTATTTTTAAATCTCAAGAGATTTGATTGCAGATCTTCATCATACATAATTTGGACTTGACCTTGAGTTTTTTTTTCTTCCTAGTTCTGTTGCAAATTTTCCTTCCCCCCGTTTGTTTGTTTTTTCAGGCGGGGGAAAGAAGCTGTTATTTTTCTTCCACGTCTATTGTGTTTCAGTTCTGAATAATAATTCCACTTTTCTTGTTCTTTTACCTTTTTCTTCTCCCAGGAGTATTTGCATTTGGTCTTTTTGCTACCAACATATTTGTAAATGCTGGCCAGGTAGTGACGGGCAACTTGGCACCCTATTTCTTGACTGTGTGTAAACCCAACTACACTGGGAGTGACTGCCGAGCTCATCACCAGTTTGTTAACAATGGGAATATCTGTACTGGCGACCAAGACGTGATTGAGAAGGCGAGGAGATCTTTTCCATCCAAACATGCTGCTTTAAGCATATATTCAGCCTTATACGCTACAGTAAGTACATAAAGAGGTTTTATTTTTTGCCTGTTCTGTGCTTCACTTATCATTTCTGACTGCTTTAACGCCCTCTCATTTCTCTTAAAGCCTAAATGCAGAATCACAGAGATCTGCCATGCCAGTCTTGTCGGGCTGTACCATATCACAATCCTACAGGTAGTTTTCGACATACAACAATTCGTTTAGTGACGGTTCAAAGTTACAAGAGCACTGAAAAAAAGTGGCTTATGACCGTTCTTCACATATACGACTGTTGCAGTATCCCCATGCATCTGAAAATAGCATTTACCTTGTTAGCAGCTGCATAACAACACTGTTCACTTGTTCATTTTCATCTTGTGATCTGATAGAGCATCCAGATCCCTTCTTACATGTATTACTGCCAAACCAGGTCGTCTCCTTTATTTTATTTTATTTTTATCTCAGATAAAGGATTTTACACTTTTTCCCCTGCTCAAATCCATCCTATTTATTTTTGTCTAGGTTCACACCTGCCTAGAGGCCCATGTTTTGTAATCCTTTCTTTAACTTCTGAAGTATTAGCCTCTCCTCATTCCTAACTGGAAGCCCCTTATGGACTTTTTGAAGTAAAAAATAAGCTTATCACTTACGGTTTTGATTATTAGAGTGGATAAATTACAGAAAGAAGAATCACAATGTAACTTTAGAGAAAGAGGTAAATCTACAATTGTACCTAGAACTGCTGTAAAGAAGATCAGAAGCCATTTCTTTATATCTTTTTTCTTTATTTTCTATTTTTCTTCTACCTTTTTTCCTTACTGCGCTTTAGCTTTTTGTTTTATTTCTTCCTTTTTCCCTTCTTACTCCATTTAGTTTGTATTAATTTTTACTCGTTTTTAAACCTTTCAATAATATATGAAAAAATAATAAATTGTTAGCTACTCCTTCTAGTTATGTGTCATCTGAAAAATTACCAATTATCCTCTCAACTTGTTGATCTAGATTGTTTATAAAAATGCTCAATGGGGCCCAGAGTAGAAGGTTCTAAACTAATATGAAGTCATTTACTACTTAGAGTACTTTCTGAGGGTAGTGATTAAGCCAATTAAGATTTCATTACTGAATATATCATGGACTCCCTCAAATACTTTGCTGAGGTCAAGATACATGATTGTCCAGGGCACTTCCCCAATCTATTAAACAAGTAACTGTTTCAAAAAAGGAGAAAATGGCAATTTTGCATCATTTGTTTGGGACAAACACACACTGGCTCCTGTTAGTTGTTGCATTATTAAGTGTTCATAGTCTCATTTGCAGTTTGAGCATGAATTTAATATTCTTAAACTTGAAAGTCTGTAATTTCTTTCTTTTCAAGAAAGGGATAACATTTGTTCCCATCTTCTGGATTCACCAGATCTCCAGGAATTCTCAAAGGTTCCCCTTTAGTGAATTTGCAGTCTGCAAGTTCCATCAGTATTCAGGATGGATACAGTTTATCTGGCCCTGGAGACTTCAAGTCATTTAAATTAGCCACATATTTTTAACCCGGTTCTTGTCTATCCTAAACTGAAGCTCCTGTTTTCCGCTAGTATCACAACGATAACCAGTTAGGTATTAATTTCCAACCTGTGAGAAGATAAATGTAAACTATGAATTAAAGACAGTCTGCCTTCTCACCACCAGCCATTACTGATTTACCCCTTATGCATCCCAGCAGATCTGCAGCCATTTTGTTCGTTTCTGACACACTTGAATAGTAGTAGTAGTAGTAGTAGTATTACCTGTAGTAGTAGTTGTTGTTGTTGTAGTTCTAGGCTTTTTTCACAAAGCCCAGCTTATTCTGAGTATTAGCCTTTCTATAGAAACACAGTTTTTATAGTTTTTGGCTATTGCCTTACAACTTTCTTTGATTATACAGTCCCTCTTCTATTTCTTATATGTATCTATCTTTTTTTACCCTTTTAGAAAGTTCTGTAGTTATCTATCCTGCCCTCTTTGAATGTCTCACTTTTTTTTCTACTACAAATTACTTGCATTTGTGCCTATGGTACAGGCAGTCCTTGACTTACAACTGGTCTCTTAGCAATCAGTCAAAGTTACGATAGACTCCTTAAAAGGCACTCAAGACCCGATTCTGAAGTACCCCTCCCCCAGGGTCATGTGATTGCATTTCAGGCAACCAGCCCACAGTTATGACTGCTTGCAGCATCCAGCAGTGATGTGACTGTGATTTATGACTTTTCCCCCCCAAAACTCAGCCTTGACTTTCAGTTTTCAGCAAAAATGCCTCATAGTGAACAATGAGTACACTTAATGACAATAGTCAAAATACCTCAAAAAAGCTTGTAAAATCAGGTTGATCATGTGGGTAACCCCCTTCAGACAGGAGTCCCCAACCCCTGGGCCGTGGTCCAGTACTGGGCCGCAGTCTGTTTGGAATCGGGCTGTGCAAATGACGGGTGAGCGTGCGCATGAAGTTTCTTTGGCGTGAGCAGTGGGCGTGCATGCCTGACGCTCGCGCAAATGGAGCTATGTGTGCATACCTGCCACTTGCGCAGAACCCTCCCCTCTCCCCTCCCACCTATCTGCCAAGCTGGAAAGGTTGGGGACCACTGCCTTAAGACCATCATGACTTACGACCATAGTAGTCAAATGGCTCCATTACAGTCATAAGTCAAAGACTACCTGTATCTCGTTTGCAGGATTTCTCAGTCTCCTGAGGCACTGCCCTCTTCAAGATTCCAAGCCATTTGATCTAACCTACTTTCTGCCTGAATTCATCAGAGTCTATTCTTCTGAACTTCATTGTACATGTCTAAAGCTTTTCTATTCCTCTTCCCCTTAAAATCACAAATAGAAGAATAACGAGTCACTTTCTCCCACAGTTTCATTCACTTTTGCTTCTTCAAATAATCCCTCCCTGTTAATAAGAATTGTCTAAAATAGCATACTTCTTCACTGTTTTTCAATAAATTGTTATTTTTTTAAATTCAAAACGTTAAAATACAAACTCCAAAAAAGGATTTAAAAAAATACAAAAACAAAACAAAACTAGATGACCCCCCCCCAAAAAAATTATATGTGCATAAACATAAAAAAAGCAAACATATAAACTGTCCAACCTAGTTGAATACTGATAAATATATTTCAAGAATAATAATTTCCTCCCCTTTCAAAACAGGCACACAGTTTATGAACTTCTACAACTCTGCTTACCCAACCCATTTGACCTGACATTGATCTACTACACGGGTGTCAAACTCGCCCTGTCACGTGATGTTTCGCCATGTTTTTCCCCTTCGCGGGGATGGGCGTGGCCTGCTTGTGACACATCCCACCCGCGGGCCACCAGTTTGACACCCCTGATCTACTATATATATATAAAAAAGCAAAGTTAATAGGCAAAACCAACAGCAGAGTTAAACTTCAAAGCCCTTTGTTAACTAACAGTCTATTATTGTATTTCACTCACAAAAAATCCACAATGGCTTCTAATCTACCATAAGCCACAACAATAGTCTCTAGTCCATCCAGGATCAAATGTCCTTCATTGATTCTTAATTAAAAGGCTTTTCCTTAAATTTTTAACCAGGATCTTTCCCAACACTTAGTATAACTCTTTGTTATTTCAGCCATCTTCTGACAAAAATGCAGTGTTATATTTGCACCAAATGTCAGGATGGACAAAATCTCCCATTGTTGCTATCAATTGTTTCTTTGAAAATTTTGCTTTCTTGAGACGACCTTATCTATATCTTCTGCCTGTCTACACAAATCCCACAATGATATCTCTGTTGTTTCTCTCTTCTTTTATTCTTACTCAATTACTCTCAGCAGGATTTCTGTGCTCTTATTTGTGAATTTCTGTACAGGCTTCTGTTTTCTTTACATAGAAATGCAACGCTCCCTTCCTTCCTGTTGAGTCTGTTCCTTTTGTATAAGCTGTAATCTTCCAGGGCTATGTTCCAGTCATGTCCCATCGAATGACAGTGATGCCTCTTGCATCAAATTCCACCCCACCCCACCCCGTATTAGGGTATCACGTTTCCTCTGTTTGATTCCCATATTCTTTGCTTTGTTGTAGAAACATCTGAGATTCACTGGCATATTGCCTTCAAATATTGCATCTGTCATTGCAAAAAGCTTTTGATAAATCCATGCTATACAAATTTGATTCTTTGGGGAAACAAATATGTCCAAACTATTGGTCATTGCTTCAGCTTGTGTCTTGTAGTGCTATAAATTTATTTGGCTGTTTAACAATTATTTGAGCTGTGTTGCTTAGTTTCCCTGGAGCATTGCTCGTAATAACACAAGCAACAATTTCATGACAAACTGAACCATAGTTTATAAGCTGTTAACTAACACTTTTGTGCCCTGTGTATTTACAGGTTCCTCCCATGAGGTGCCAGTTCCTCCTAATAGTTAAATTCATCTTGCTGCTCAATTGTGCAGAATTCATTTCTGTGTTTCTGGAGTTTAATTTGGTTCTTCGCTGAGCATTTCCGAGTTCACAAACCTCACTGCCCTTCCTTCACCTTCATATATTAACTTCCCAAGGAGCAGTTTTTCTTATCTTCCTCCTTTTTGATCCATGTTGCAAAAATTTCAATAACTGCCGGGTGGCAGTAAATCAAGGCAGTAGTCATTGATTTACAACCATCCATTTATTGACGGTTACAATATTGTGGCAATGAAAAAAGTGACCTCAAATTTATAACTGCTGCAGCATCCCCACGATCACATGATCAAAATTTGGGTACATGGCAAATGGGTTGTGTTTATGATGGCTGCAGCAGACCCGGGTCATGTGATTGCCATTTGTGATTTTTCCAGCCAGCTTCCAACCAACGAAGTCAATAGAATAGAATATCAGAGTAGGAAGGGACCTTGGAGGTCTTCTAGTCCAACCCCCTGCTTAGGCAGGAAACCCTATACCATTTCAGACAAATGGTTATCCAATCTCTTCTTAAAAACCTCCAGTACTGGAGCATTTACAACTTCTGGAGGCAAGCTGTTCCACTGACTAATTGTTCTGTCAGGAAATTTCTCCTTAGTTCTAGGTTGCTTCTCTCCTTGATTAGTTTCCACCCATTGCTTCTTGCTCTACCTTCAGGTGCTTTGGAGAATAGCTTTACAATGGAGGAAGCCAGATTGACTTAATGACCATATGTGATTCATTTAACAACTGCCACGGTTCGCTTAACCCCTGTGACAAAAAGTAAAATTGGGCATGACTTTAGTTAATAAACTGCCTTGCGTAGCAACAGAAGTTCTGGTCCCAATTGTGGTTATAAGTTGAGGCTACCTGTAAAAAGTTAATGGTGTTTTGTATTTCTTTTCTGCTATCTAGTAGTCATCTGGATTGTTGCAGTTAGCTTGGTATTTAATCATCATGTCCCCAAGGAAAAAATAATAATAATTTACGTGATGAGGAAAGAGCAGTTGGCATGGCAGGAACCACAATGATGTGTGTGCAAAGGGATGATTTTCATCAGTTGGGGAACATAAAACTGCTCCAACAGAGTAGGAGAGTAAAATGTTCTTATCTCATTTTACATGCCGACTCCCCCGTGGAGTCATTTAATTTGCTTCTCAGAGGAAAGGCAAGAACGTTAAGGAACAGGAGAGGGGAGTGAGAAAAACCTAATATAAATTACGAGTATCCCTTTCTAACCTTTTTCAATCTCATTGTGCAGGTGATGAAAAGAGATTACTTGGAAAGGCTCATGGTTTTTTTAAATATTTCAAACCGTTCACAGTAAAGAAAATATTGATACATAGCTCACCAAAGCTGTGAACTATCTTTTACTCAGCGCTACTGCCATCCGTGATTCTATTTTGTGGTTCGGTGTTTGTGTGTGTGTGTATTGCGAGTGTTTGTGAGTGTGAGAGAAAGAGAGAGACTGACTGCTGTGCTTATTCAGCCTTGAAATGTGGAGATGTATAATTAACGGAGGGGGGGGGCATTTGAGAAGTAATTACTGTTACTATCCCCTCCAGAGCAATGTACACGCCCAATAAAATCACTTTGCTCACAGAATTATCTGTCACCTAGCAGATGGTGAAAGTGTGTATTTATAAACTGCTAAATGGATGCACTACAAACTAGTTCATTTTATGAAATCAGTATGAATTTTATTTTAAAATATATACCTAGTTTATATGTACTTTGGGTATTCATGGATTGGCTGCAGTAAGCAAAACAAAGTAATGATTTTCATTGTATTTATTTTGAAGAAGCTCTGAATTCTACACAGTGTTAAACATAGAATAATAGAGTTGGAAGGGACATTGGAGGTTTTCTAGTCCAACCTCCTGCTCGAGCAGGAGGCCCTATACTATTTCAGATAAATGATTGTCCAGTGTCTTCTTAAATGCCTGCAGTGATGGAGCACCTACAAGTTCTGAAGGAAAGCCATTCCACTGGTAAATAGTTCTGTTAGGAAATTTCTCCTTAGTTCTAGGTTGCTTCTCTCCTTGGTTAGGCTCCATCCATTGTTTCTCATCTTCCCTTTTGGTGTTTTGGAAAATAGTTTGCCCTCCCTCATCTTTGTAGGAGCCCCTCAAATATTGGAACACTGCTATCATGTCTCCCCTAGTCCTTCTTTTCATTAGATTGGACATACCCAATTCCTATAACCATTCTTCATATGTTTTAGCCTGCAGCCCCCTAATCCAGAGTCTCAACATCCTTTTTATATTGGAGTGACCAGAAATTCCAAGTGTGGTCTTTGTAAAGCGGTACTAGAACTTCATGTGATCTTGATTCTATCCCTCTGTTAATGCAGCCCAAGATTGCATTGGCATTTTTGGGGTGCTGCCACACACTGTTGACTCATATTTAAGTGATTGTCCACTTGGACCCCAAGATCCCTCTTACAGTTATTGGCATTAAGTCAAGTTTCACCTAGCATACTGTATACCTATGCAGTTGGTTTTTCTTGCCTAAATGTAAAACCTTACTTTTATCTATGTTGAATTTCATTTTGTTAGATAGGGCCCAGTGTTCAAGTCTGTCAAGATCTTTTTGGTTCTTGAGCTTGTCTTCTGGGGTGTTTATAAAAAACCGTAATGGTAAAGATGCAGAACAGATTTTCCTGTGCTGAATTTGTACAGATTTTTGGTCTCCTCAGTACTTTGTTTATATAGCACAGTTGATTCACCTTTTTGCTTATTATTCTGAAGACATTTGAATAGAACTGTGATTCCATTCTGTGTGATGAGTTTAGTGCACCTCAGTTTTCAGTCATTACGCTAAGTCTCAGTGGCATTTCTGTGAGCTCAGCCATTGGCACTTGGAAATCATGGTTTAGAGCTTAGCGTTTTATGGGAACCAGGCCACTGTGGTTGTTCAACAAACTACAGTTATAGCAGTCCAATTAATTATATCCCCCAATTTTTTTACACTTTTATTTTTCTCAATTTGTATCCCCACGAGATTGATCTAAATTGGCCTAACCTTAGTTTGCATCTCATTAAGCCTCATTTGATACTTGGAAAGCATCTGTTATTGGGATGATGCTATTTTGGGAAGTGAGGTCTTAATGAAGCCAGGGTGTGTTTTGGAAAGCATACATTGCTGGAGAAGTTTCTATTGTATTTGCTGATTTAGCCCATCACTTTTATTTTAGTGCTATAGTATCTGCCTACTCATGTCACCCTTGTAATTATAGTCTCAAAAATTAGTGTTAACTTTGTCCTCAGTGCTGCCGATTTTTTTTTTTTTATCATGGTTTTGCTGTTTTGTTGAAGGAATAGTTGTGAATACAAAGAAAGCTTGCATCCTATAATTACTTTCATTGTCTTTCATGGTAGTTTGCCTTTTAAAAAAACCCTAGACATTCTTCATTTTCTGCCATTTATTAATTACACTAAAAATTATAATGGCAGTTTTTAAAAGCCGGAAATGGGATAAAGTAGCAAAGAATATTCATCTATTACGTGGAAGAATGAGCTATTACTTGTTTATGCCTTTCTGTACCACATTTTGACTTAGAATGTTGATCAGGCAAACAGACAGGTTACGGGATTTAAAATCATTTGCTATATCAACCTCAGAAATTCAGGAACAGTATCTACCGTATGATTATGTTGATGAGTTTTAGACTCTTTTCACATTGCTGGATCTAATGTAGCTATTTTAGAGACTGCAAATATTTCAAACACGATTGAGATGAAGCTCTTGTGTAGTGCCTTTTGTTCCAATAACACAACCCTGCAAAAAAACCCTAACCCTTTAAGAGTCATATTAACTTTATGGGTCTGCTCTTCATGTATGTATGTATGTATGTATGTATGTGTGTGTGTGTGTGTGTGTGTATATATACACACACACACACACACACACACACACACACACACACACATATA